>PVKV010040239.1:0-12701 GCA_004027835.1 Alouatta palliata
GTGTGTGTGTGTGTGTATAGGATACATTGTTTTGCTTTAACAATGCATATTTAAAATTATTTCATATCAGTAATAAAGAGGTTTATTATGCTCTTAATTTGACACATAATAGTTTAGCTAATTTTCTTTCAATCCTCAGTTGTATAAATGGAAAAGTATTGGTGTGGTGTCAGTATTTCTGAAGTGACTTTGTAACATGTCCCAATCTCTCTTTCTTTTATACAAAAAAAAAAAAGAAAAGAAAAATAGATGGCTGGGATGTGCATAACCTTAAGAAAATTAAGGCAAAGCTTTGCCGTAGTGAGATAAATAGGAGCCATGAAATTCAGTAACGTAAGATGTGGGGGTATGTTATGGGGAGTGTGTTGAAGAGACCTGGGCCAGCATACAGAGTGACTCAGCCAGGAAGTCTCAGAGTGTCACCATGGGATTCCCGTCCACCTAGGTTCCATATGCACTTTGTTACCACCTGATCACACCCATCTACTCTGGTTTAAATATCAGTAAGGGTCCTCTGTCCTTCAGCTGACTGGAATTTTCAGGACAGTCGCCATGATTCCAGGACCCTCCCACTTAATTGGTATCCATGTTGTTCACCTGATCCAGAGAGATTCAGTCAGAAGACTCCTAGAAAAGCTGTTGTCTGTGTCTTAGCTTCCCAAAACCGGATTGCCTTCCCTTCCACTTGACCCCATATTTCACTACCCCCATCCTTGAGATAAGAATTCTTCGAATTGCATAAGTCCACCATGAACATCAGCCCTGCAGAGAGCTATATTCTCCATGCAAATTGATGGGGCATACTCTGTTGATCAAATAGTCTGGCATAACTATCTATATTATTTATTATTCTTTAGGTCTGTCTATGCGACAGCTTGAATGAGAACTATAAGACATGGAGATGTGGTGGGATTTATAGGTGAGATGCTACTGGATTCAGGGTACCCAGACTCCCAGTGCCATTGCCTTTTAATCCCCATATTTTTTAACATTGTTAGTTGTCTTTCCTCAACCACATGAGGAGCTCAATGTCATTATATCTTCTATTTCTTCTGTAACCATATCCCAATGAGCTTTACCGAAATATAATGTAAAGATGTTTATCTAATGCTTCACACATAGTTGGTGCCAAATAAATGCGTGCTTCCAGTGTAGCTTTCTGCCTTCCTTACAAAGCATAGTTTCTGAAGCTAAAATCTCTCTTACTAGATAAACAACCTCCTGGTTGGCAGGCACCAGTGCCTGACACATAACAAGCACTCAATACGTATTTGTGGAAACTAATGATTTGAAAGTGAATCCAGAGTTTACTGGTCTTTACTAAAACTCTGAATCTCAAACTCTTACTCTATGAAAGCGGTATTCTAAGTACTTACTTTGGGAAGGGAGGAGAGAGAAGGGAAGGGTAAGAGAAGGGAGAAGGAAAGAAGAAATTCTCTTACAGTAACTGATGTATATAGTAGGTGCTTAACTAAGTGGGATTCACATTTTCACTTTCTTCAACATACCCTTTATGTGTTAAGCTGTCTCCCTTTTTTCTCTACTCTTATTCATAAGTATGAATGATTATCCTAAGAAAGCCCCAGGGGCTCATGGAGTCCTACAGTGAACTAAATTCAGCATTTAGTAAGCTCAAATATGTTCCTAGGTAGCAACAGGACAGTCAACCAAAAACCCCAAGCTCAGGGGAAACTACATTTTTAATAGTACCCATGAACCCCATTGATAGCTTCACTACTACTCAAGGGATCCCAAAATCTAGCATAACATTTTGGTTTGTAATACTCAACAACACTGAAACTCATAATCACCAACATAGAACATCTGCTTGCCTAGTCTGTCTTCTGTAAATCAGAATTTTAAAACTGTTATTGTCAACATTGATTACAAATAACGATATAGCAAAATCAGGAGATAGGAAAGTTGATTCTCTGGGTCACAGTGGGTGGACTAAGATTTTCTGTTATCCAAAATGAACAAAAGTTACCCCTATCCTCAGCTTTTTATTTTGAAAATGTTCAAGTCTATGAAAGCCATGAAAGATTAGTACAATGAACACCTAAATACCCAGCAGCTAGATTCACTGATGATTAATATTTTGCGAATCATTTGAAAGTAAGCTGCAGATATCAAGTTCTGTACATCTAAACACTTTATGGAGCATCTCTCCAAGTACAAGGGAATTCACTACATCAAGTAGTTATCCCATCTAAGAAAGTTAACATCGATTGAAAATGCCTTCCAACTGCATTTTTAAACCACATTCATGTGTGCTTGCCCTGGGGGATTTTACTCTTGGAGAATTCTGCTCTTTAACTCTGATGGCAGGTGCTCAGAATCCTACCCCTTAATAGAAACAGAAGGGCAGGGAATTCAGCGGAAAGAACAGAGTCTTTGAAGGTGCATAAACTTTGATTTGAATCGTAGCTTTGCCATATGGTATCCATGAACTTAACCCAACTTAACCACAACTAACCTCCCTTTTCCCATAATAAAAGACAGGGATAAGAACACCTATGTCACTTGACTGCTATGAGATTACATGAGACAAGGGATTACATGATCCTCAATAAATATTGGTTATTTTCTTATGTGATCCATACCAACAACAACAACAAAATGACCACACGTTGGAATTTTCATTAAAAAAGATACCGAAAATAAAAAGACAAAGGCAAAAAACAGAAAAAAACAAACAACAACAATAAAGCAAATTCTTCCTGAAGTTTCAGGTGGATCACAGGAAAGAGGCCGAATGAGAGAGAATATCTGGGACTTCTCCATTGACTTTCTCCACCTTGTCTAAAGCAGAATGACAGCAATTGTGCCAGATCTCCAATTGGAGATTGTGTCAGGATTTTAGGAATAACAATATATATTATTTTTTAAATTTTTATTTTAAGTTCAGGGGTATATGTGCAGGTTTGTTATATAGGCAAAATCATGTCATGGGGGTATGTTGTACAGATTATTTTCTCATCCAGTTACCAAGTCTAGTACCCAACAGTTATTTTTTCTGATTCTCTCTCTCCTCCACCCTCCACCCTCCACCCTCCAATAGGCCCCAGTGTCTGTTGTTCTCTTTGTATCCATGAGTTGTCTACTTGTAGGTCCCGCTTATAAGTGAGAACATATGGTATTTAGTTTTCTGTTCCTGCATTGGTTTTCTTTAAGGATGATGGTTTCCAGCTGCACCATGTCCCTGCATAGGACATAATCTCATTCTTTTTTATGGCTGCATAGTATTCCATGGTGTATATGTACCACATTTTTTTTTATCTAGTCTACCATTGATGGGTGTTTAGGTTGATTCCATATCTTTGCTATTTTGAATAGTGCTGCAATGAATATATGTGTGCATCTAAATTTAATAAAACATTAATAATGTAGGTGGTGGTGATAGAAATTAGCAGGAAAACCTACCTTCTGCCTGTTCTATTTCAGTCTGAATCTTCTCAGACAATAGAATCAGCTCCAGCTTAGGTGAAGTGTTTTATTGATGTCTCTAAAAATCCTAGTCCGTTAAAACGTATCAGGCCTGCATTCCGAGGGGAGTAACCAAAGGGAAAACAGCATCAGTAAAAGGGTTAACATTTTCTAACACATTTTAGGGACCAGTCACTATCTAAAAATTCCATATACATTTTAAATTAATCCTAATTAGACAACCTGGACACAAACATACCACAAATAAGCAAAGTGAAGCCGAGAACAAAGTATTTCTTCTAGAATACCTTAAAAAAACAATATTGTGAATTCATCTTTTAGCTTTTTGAGAAGACTGAATTACCCATTTCTTCCTTCTTTGTCTGTTTAAATACATTACTCTCATCAGAGAAATTATAAGACATTATGTTTTATATTGGACACAAGAAGTAACTGAAACCAATGGTAATGCCTAATGTTGTTTCAATTAAGCCCTCAATTAAGAATTTTAAAAGTTCTAAACTCAGGTCTTTCTGTGGTTGGGTACCTGATCTTGGGCAATCTTTTCCCACATAACAGGGACCCTACTCTTTTAAATAAAAATGTATCTTGAATAAGAAACTGAAGTAGTAGCATAGTTTTAAGTAGATAATAGCTGATATGGACTTTTTAAAATCCTCTTAAGGACCACCAGAAAATTAAATATTTTTGAAAGTCAAAACAATGTTGCTGTGACTTTCAATGAGTTTCCATTTCCATGCTGCCTCCAAACTTCCTGATTCCAGCTGGGATTGTGATCAGAAACGCAAAAACATATGTAGAGAAGTTATTCTTCTGGAACATCTGACCGGAAGCAGGAAATGCATGATATCTCATGGGACTGCCTGTTATCAAAATATACCCAGTCCAGGACTGCAAAGACAAGAGAAGTTTGTTTGTTCGACACCCAGATAAAGAGAATTATAGAACATTCTGGTATAGACGCAGCACTAGGAAATGATATGGGACAGAAATGCCCCTTGTAAATTCTAGTCCCTGATCCAGTCTGTATCATCATGTGACCTTGCAAAGTCCCCCTTTACCTCTGCCTGCCTCATTAAACACATCTACACAACAAATTTTTACAGTAATAACTTTAAAGCACATCTCCCTTAACAAATCTTGTAAATGGGAAAATCCTATTATTATCCACAGATAAAATGGAGATTTATACTCATAGTAACTGCTGAAGATTACCATACCCTGTATCCCAATGCTCAAAAAGAAAACTGACTTTGCTCTTTGAATTTAAAATTACACATTTCGTTTTTCCTGCAAGTCTTGAAAATATTTACTTGAGCTTTTCTAATAAAATCAAATTTCATGAAAACATGTATTTTAATTATGTAGAGATTAAGTTTTAAAAATTAGAAGAAATTGAAGGAAAATATTCTTCAAGAGTTCTACCTAGGTATTATTCTAAACCCATCCATCATAAAATCATTGGCACACAGCAGGCAACTGGAAAAAGGATGCCTTTTAACCTCAATTGGCATAAACGTGTGTATTTATTTTTAAGAAGTGAAATATAAAGAGACATATTGAGAGCCAAGTGTTTTATGAATAAAAAGATATCATATACACACACATAGACACACACATACACACACACACACACACACACACACACACACGCAAAACTTTCCCCAGTGGGCCACCGAGAATTTATGTGGATGTGAACTCTATTTACTGTTAGTATTAAGGAAATAGTGGCTTTTTAACAAGTTATTCATGCCTGGAAAAAATCCCAGTTTTGCAAGTTATCCAAGATTCTTTGCCAACTGTCCGTGGGAATCACTGGGATGGGAAAAGTTCAAATTTGTTTTAAAAAGAATTTGCTTAATGGAAAATTAAAAAAAAAAAAAAAGTAGAAGAAAACCAGTAACCCACTGTGCTAATCTTTTGGTTAAATAAGAACAAAATATAGTCTAGTTGCTTTATTTTCCTTAGGTATTATTTTAGGAAAAGGAAAAAAAATAAAAAATTTTCCATTTTTATGTTATCCCATAAAGTCACATGTAGGACTTTATTTCAGTTATCCAAGGGTTTGATGACTTGCTGGCTTTGATTAGCCTAAGATTATACCAGAAGGGGCTTGGGGACTTTGGTAAGTGGCATTAAATCAGATGACTTGTCATGGCTTATCTTCTGTCATTTTCTTTAAGATCTTTTTTCTGTTCTGTTCCAAACAGCAAAGTCTAGTTACATTATTGCTGTCAATTTAAAAACTACTAAAGACTAAAAAAGCCAGCATTAAAAGTTATGTCATTTACAGTTAGAAAACAGGAATAACTGTGTCTTTTCTGGAACCTAAGTGGTGTCCACCAGTGTTCCAAGTTCTTTTATATATTAACACCGTCCAAGTCTCTTTACAATCTTACTGTTTTACTCTCTTTTCACAAGTGTGGAAACTGAGGCCCAGGGAGGTGAAATAACTTCCTCCATGCCACATAAACAGTAAATGGCAAAGCTAGGGCAGAAACCCAAGTGGTCAGGTTCCAGAGTGCTTATTTTAACCTTGTAAATTATACCACTCCTGATAAAATATATTCTACAAATTTTTAACTAAGAGATTTTTTTAGAACATGTATCACAAATTAATGTGATTTTAATTTGATATGACAACCCCCCCCTTTTTTTTTTGAGATAGAGTTTCGCCCTGTTGCGCAGGCTGGAATGCAATGACGTGATCTCAGCTCACTGCAACCTCCACCTCCGAAGTTCAAGTGATCCTCTCGCCTCAGCCTCCCAAGTAGCTGGGATTACAGGCACCTGCCACCACACCCAAAACTAGTAGCATATAGGACAAGTTTTATGCTACTAGTTTTTTAGTAAAGTCGGGGTTTCACCATGTTGGCCAGGCTGGTCTTGAACTCCTGACCTCAGGTGATCCGCCCACCTCAGCCTCCCAAAGTGCTAGGATTACAGATGTGAGCTACCATGCCTGGCTACACCCATTTTTTAAAGAATAAGAAATGATAAAATGGAAGCTTTGCTTTTCCACTGATGATACAATAGATGTGAAATAGATTCTCTTGCAGCCATCCATGCGGTATGCCTGTTGTAGTTCTATTCTGCAAAAGGACCCTTGGGCAGAAGCATCAAATGTAACCAGGCTCATAATCTAGGACAGTTCTCAACTAAGTAAACAAACAAACACACCCTTCTTTCTCCCAAAAATAAATCCATGGTTTCCTATCCAGAAAAGCAAAATGAGAAAAGGAAAAATTCTACATATTTTCTATTTCAAAAATATTGTTAAGAAAGGTGGCTTTCCTGGGTAGACATTTGATTAAAAGTTTTTTCACTCTCTTAATATTTGTATTTTTCAATAAAACTAGTTGAGCATATTCTAGAGATTCTGCCCGTCGTTTATTTTTAGCATTCATACTCTTAGAAAGAAATAGTGCTACAGGTTCTTTTTTTTCTGTGCATTTATATTCTTTGATTTTTTTTCGGAATTTAATATCTAGGTGATTGCTTTTACTTGGCAAGATTGGGAAACACTGCCAATCTAGATCTAAATATTTTCACATTCAATAATAACAACAAAATTGTACTCTGTTAAGCTCTGCTGATTTATAGAGCTTCAAAAAATGGGTTTCAGATGTGATTTTGCCAAGTTGTAAACCAAGAAGTCTAAATTTAAATTTTTCCTGACAGGAAGCTAATTCTTCATCTGAGATAAAGTATTTTAGTGTTTTCACACACATAAAATAAGGTTTATAAATTGCTTTCAAGCTGGTATTATTCGCACTATGGTTTTTTTAATACCTTGATATGCAACATAAGTGTACAGTATTTTCACTGGGTAGAGTCCCATTGGAATGACTAGGACAAGCTTTATGCTACTGATTCTTGTTATAATTTTTATAGTAAAAATACTAGTCAGCGTTATTTTATATTATTCGGTTGAAATTACATACACTTGAGTGTTGAGCTTGCAACTTAAGTTATAAAAGAAAGCTCACATTTCTAAGTAACATCCATGAACTTCTCTAAGAACCATACTATTAATGGAAGTAATAAGCATGTATGTGTATTTAAAAAAATTAAAATTAACAATATTATCTTCACAAGTCACAGAAGAATGTCATGTATGCCATAATTATTTTGCATGTTGCTGTTAAAATATGCATAATTAAGGTGCCATTTCAAATTCATTTTGAAAAATTGAATTATTCACCAAATCCTGCTTTATTGGCTATCATTGGGCAAAAAATAAAGTTAGATTCCTTCTTTACATTTATTAACAATTTATAAACAATTGTTAACAATTTATTAACCAAAATAAATTCCAGATATATTATAACTAAAAAGAAGAAAAAGAAAAGAAGAAATTAATGGTTATTTTCACTCAACAAACATGTCACTTAGCACATGGTAAGCTTTCAATAAATGCTAGTCATAATTATTGCAAGAGTAAATTCTTTCTAAGCAAGAAACCAAAGGAAAAAATGATTGATAGATTTCACTATACTAGCAAAACAAGTTTTGAATTAAAAGATCAGTATAAGAAAATATAAGGCAAATAAAAACCTGGGTATAATGTTGATGTTTGACTAACCAAAAGATAATACCCTTTATAAATAAAATGGTCTCACAATTCAATAAGAAAATGACCAGCACTTTACTAGAAAATTAGCACATTTATGAATATAGATAAAATTTTGTAAGTCAAGAAAAGTAAACAAACTAATTTGCTGCAATGCCGACTTTTTCAGATTGGCGTTAATTAGTGTATAACAGTGAGGTTTTATGTGTGGTCATACAAAGTGATTCAAGCTTTTTAGAGTGCAACATGCTTTAACCTAGAAATCTCACTTTTAGGAATGTATCCTATAGAATAGAAATGGAGGTTATTCACTAAAACATAGGTCCAAGAATAATTATTGCAATAGTATGTAAAACAGGAAAAGTTTGAAAACAATTAAGTTTACAGAAATATTAGATTACATGCAGAAAAAAACAGAAAACATACAATGAAGTATTATCTGAAGAAAAATAATATCTAGTAGTATATTAAGTAGTATAAAAATTTATTCACATAATAATGTAAAGTGAAAGATAGAGTTGCAAAACAATGCAAACATAATTTTATGTATAGGTGCACAGGTGTGTAGATGAGAATATAATCCCTCCCCTCACCACACACAAATATATATGAGAAACAAAGTGGAATGACTGAATCGTCCTCCTCTTTTTTCATTTTTGTTCTTTCATGTTTCTGCATTTTCAGTTTTTCCTCGATTGTATATTGCCTTTGTGATTTTAAAGCAAGATCTTAAGGCTATTGCTTTATTAACTCAGAGCTTAAAACATTACTATTTTGTAGAGACGAGTACTTGAATACTGTGAAAACCTGAATAGGTATGAAATGTTTTAATTATAGTTTTTACTAAAATTCAAAAGAATAGTGGGACCCACATTGATTCCTACACAGATGTTTAGTGTCCTTATGATAAGAATCTTATAAAAAGTTTATATTGGCCGGGCGCGGTGGCTCACGCCTGTAATCCCAGCACTTTGGGAGGCTGAGGTGGGTGGATCACGAGGTCAAGAGATCGAGACCATCCTGGTCAACACGGTGAAACCCCGTCTCTACTAAAAATACAAAAATTAGCTGGGCATGGTGGCACGTGCCTGTGGTCCCAGCTACTCGGGAGGCTGAGGCAGGAGAATTGCTTGAACCCAGGAGGCGGAGGTTGCGGTGAGCCGAGATCGCGCCATTGCACTCCACCCTGGGTAACAAGAGCGAAACTCCGTCTCAAAAAAAAAAAAAAAAAGTTTATATTACATGAACTAACAATTTAAGACACATGAAGATGGAAATCCAGGAGTCCACTCTTAGTCCTCTTGTTTCTCAGCTCTTAGAGAATAGAAGCCAGTGATATTTTTAATGTTGAAAGCGACATGTTTATGGAAACCCAGTGTAACCATTAAGTTATCAACTACTACTTCTTTTGTGTTTTCCTTAGAGAGTCACAGCATTATTTTAACCAAGGTTACTTGGTTTTTGTTTCTGTTTTTAGTATTTTTTTCCTGGTCTTACTTTGTTGGTGTGGAAAGTAATTTAAACTTTATGACCCATTTGAAACAAGATTATTTATATCTGTGTGGCAGTGTCTGCATGTGCATGTAATTTATACGCCACTGCTATTGCTTCTCAAATTCCTCCTACTTGGTTGAATTATTTCCATTGTAAGCTTGTTATTTTTCACTTTAGCTAGTTAGAAATTAGAAAGTCTGAGGAAAATTTCCTTTACTAAGGATGCTCAATTGTTTTTTTGTGTGTGTGTACTTGTTTTCTGCTTGATTTTTCTCTTTTTGTTTAGTGTTTGAAACTTAGCTTTTCTTAGGTGAGAACTGAAAGCTCCAGTGTGCATATCATGATATTAAAGATGGCTTTAAATCATCTACTTAAACATTAGTTTAGAAAATTATGCTGAGAATATTATGATGGAGAATATACCAGCCAAATATTCCTTTGGAAAATTATATATTTAATTAACAAGGCAGCAGAATATTTATAATTCAAATTGGGGCTTTATATCTTTAGTACAAATTAGAAGTCCTTCATATTAATTTTAATTTCAGAACTTTGAGTTCTATGGTTCTAACTTATCATACTACAGCACAGAGAAATTTTCCCTCAGGAATTAAAATGTCATGCTTAAGTAGAGTCATATTTCCAAATATAAGACCATTAAAGATACCCTGATACTATATTTGAGAAAGGAGAAGTTTGTGATGAAATGTTCACTATGGTCACTGCAGTTTGCCTCGATGCTTCCTGACAAAATTGTTTGTCATTTCCTTTGAGCTGGTATGTGTAATCGTGAGCTATTTTTTAAATGTTTTCTATTTTCGGTGTTTCTCATCATACAACAGGTTTGTCTGAGAAAGAAATTTGACTGAGCCTTTAGGCCTTTAGGGATGCGTAGCACGACCTAAAATCCTTTTTACCCTTTCTTCCTCCCTACATCCTAAATTTATCAAACCAAATGTCCCCAAATGGTGGCCTCAATATAGAAAACATAAATATTGATCAGGGTAGGCCTTTATTTCTTTAATTTTATGTCTCCAAATGGTGGCCTCTATATAGGAAACATAAGTATTGATCAGGGTAGGCCTTTATTTCTTTAATTTTCACATTCCTAACTTTTCCATATTTTGAAAATTTCCTGATGCTCTGTTTCTCCATGCCCCTCTCTGATCAGGACTGAGATTCCAGTTTCACTTAATAATAACCTTTCCATTACAAGTGCCCTCTACCCTTTTTTGTTCATGAAAGATAAAGAAAAATGGTTAATGATTCAAAAGGAAAATTAAGATAAATTCCAATATTCAAAGAAATATGAAAGTAACAACCAAAAAGAATAAATGGCTTATTCTCCTCCCGCATCCCCCACTAAATCTTGAAGAAAATGGGATTATTCGAAGGTCTAGTGATCTCCATCTGAAGTCATCTCTCCTCTCATTAGAAAGAACATGAGTCTCAGTGCACTGTACAGAACAACCAGCAAGAGTAGGATCCATAATGGGGGTATTGGTAAAAACATTCCTTCTGCAGAAATGCAAAAGGGCCCCACTGTGTGGTTTTAAATCAAACGTATTATGGAAGAAATCTCTTTTGTTCTTCTAAGTGGCACCTGATCCAGATAAGAGATCTAAACAAGTTCATTGAGAGTGGCATTAATAATCAGCCTTCATTTTTCTATAAACTTAAATAAAACTTGTAGCTTTATGTGTTTTGTTCCTATTGACAATTGAATCAGGCTAAACTTCTAAAGAAAAGATGAAGAACAAAAATAGAATGCAGAGTCTAAAATAGTGAACATTTATCTTTTTGCTGAAGAGAAGTTGTTGCTGCTTCCAAGTTCTTGGGAGTGCATTTTATATAAGTGTTCATGGTTTAGGGTTGTCATCTTGTACTTCAAATGAAAATATTTCTTCCTAAATCTGATTCAACACCTCAACTGCTTTCATCATTATTATTTTCTAAACAGCTGAACACTTGACTTCTCCTCCTCCCTATTGCTTAGAACTGTGCAATAACATTTCGTAGGATAAATTAATAAATAAAACCATACAGTATTCTGTTTTCCAGAATAAGATATAGCAGTATTTAGAAAGAGATAGGTTCCCAAAGTAAACTCAACGGGGGAGAAAAAAAAGCTATCATTCTACAAATGCATTTGCAAGGCATTACGATTAATATTGACATAATGCCTCTATATATCTACTTGGCACCTGTTGAATTGTTGTACTTACCCATTAGCACTCCATTTAATACCAGAAGGCAGTTAATAAATTCTTCCTTCCTGTGCAGGAAATTGACTAAAAGACACAAAATTAACTTTTAAATTTTAAAGAATTAAGATCTGTACTGCTGACTTTTTCCTTCATTCAGTTACCTTGAGAAGGAGCGTTCAACTTATTCTTTGTGTAGCTAGAACCTGTTAGATCTTCAGACCTCAGACATTGCTTCTGAAAGATGCAATCTGTGTTCTTTCTCAGAGCTTCCCTGCATTGGTTTGCAGGAAAGATCTAGGCTTGGATGATTGTCTAGGCCTTAGGCCCCAGAGGCCAAAGAGGTCAGGCTTTTGTACTGAGAAGTTGCCTGGATTTCTTTATATTCTTTGTCTGATAAAAGATAGTAATGGCTTTTTGCACCATGCACACTCCACCCCCAACTGTAAGCACAATGGCCTGCCATCCAAAAGGGATAAGCCAAAGAGGGACATCTTTATGGCTTCCATGGAGATTTTATATGGCTATTTTAAATTTCAGAAACAAAAAGGCAGTGTCAAAAACATATAATGCAAGGAATGCGAGGATTTTGACTCTTTGCAACAAAGTCCCAATATAAGAAAAATGCATATATTGAAGTGTAAAAGTACCTCCTCCTAGTTGATAAAATTCTTGTAGAGAACAACTTATAAATGTTTTTGAAAATATAAGATCCACATATATCTCTTGAATTGGTATTATAAACACTACCAGGAGAAACTGCAGGTATCTGGAAGGATGATGCTAGAATAGTAGTGGGTGTTCTTGTTTGTTTGTTGTTTACCAGTTTAAGTGTTTATTTGTTTATGATGTCTGTTTAGTTAGCAAGAAGAGATATTTATTTTTCTTTTATGCATTTAGAGGAAAGTCTGAATTCTTTTCCTCCACCATCTCATCATTCCTCAAAACTTTGGAAAAAATGAGTGTGATTAGAAAATCCAAAA
>PVKV010040240.1:0-12407 GCA_004027835.1 Alouatta palliata
AAAAAAAAAAAAAAAAAAAAAAAAAAAAAAAAAAAAAAAAAAAAAAAAGAAGTAAATGTGAGATTTAAAAATATTATAGTAAAGTTTGGAATTGTTTAAAAGCAAAACTTAATGAAAAGACTACAAACAGGGATGAATGGTAGATGATATTTGAATACATTCTGTCATGTAAGGGATGAGAAATAAAAAACATGAGCCCACTCTAAATTAGTGAGTTAAATATAAACTCACAAATGTTAAGGACCTTCATTTAAACAGAATAATAGAATGTAGGAAGAGAATTAATATGCAAACCAAAGCATAAAAATTTTTTAAATAGCAAAATAAATACATATATTAATAAAATGAGAATTATAAATTAATTAAACTCGTTCGTTAGAAGACATTAAGAAACTAGAGTTTTGAAAATTAGATGTGCATTACTTATTACGAGAAACACCAAAAGCAAACTGACAGATACATTTGAATCATCAGGGATGGAAAGCATTATATATCTGACAAACTAAACAAATAGAAGATAATAGGATAGTATGTAATATTAGATAAAATAGAATTTCACATGCCAAGAATCCATAATAATAAAACTAATAATAACTATAATATAATATAATAATAAAAGCCAAAATTTATGATAAATACATGGCAATTGTAAACTTGTACAAAGCTAAGAGCTTATCCTCAAAATATGTAACATGAAATAGCATTAAAAATAAAATTTTAAATCTGTTACCCTATTTGAAGATTTTAAGAAAATTGTCTAAGAATATAATATATTGTCCATAAATAAGCGTAAATACAGGTAACGAATGTACAGTGCAGTGGTGGTTCAAGATGTTTTGCAACAGAGACAAAATCCTTGAAGATGAGGGGTGTAGTGGCTGGCCATCAGAAGTTGACAATGATCAATTGAGAACAATCATCGAAGCTGATCGTCTTACAACTATCCGAGAAGTTGCCAAATAACTCAAGGTCGACCATTCTATGGTTATTCAGCATTTAAGGCAAATTTGAAAGGTGAAAAAGCTGGATAAGTGAGTGCCTCATGAGCTGAGCAAAAATAAAAAGAAAAATCATTGTTTTGAAGTATCAACTTCTCTTATTCTACACAACAACAGTGAACTATTTCTTGATCAGATTGCAACTTGCGACAAATAGCAGATTTTCTATGACAACTGGCAATGATGAGCTCAGTGTTTGGATGGAGAAGAAGCACTGAAGTACTTCCCAAAGCCAAACTTGCACCCAGAAAAAGTTCATGGTCACTGTTTGGTGATGTGCTGCTGGTATGACCCACTACAGTTTTCTGAATCCTGGCAAAACCATTACATTTGAGATGTATGCTCAGCAAACCAATGAGATGCACCGAAAATTTCAAGGCTTGCAGCCAGCATTGGTCAACAGAAAGGGCCCAATTCTTCTCTACTACAACCGCACATGGCACAACCAATGCTTCAAAAGTTGTGAACAAATTAGGCCATAAAGTTTTACCTCGTCCACCATATTCACCTAACCTCTTGCCAGCGGACTACCAATTCTTCAAGCATCTCAACTTTTTTGCAGGGAAAACACTTCCACAACCAGCAGGATGCAGAAAATGCTTTCCAAGACTTTGTCAAATCCCAAAGCATGAATTTTTACAATACAGGAATAAACAAACTTATTTCTCCTTGGCAAAAATGTGAGCCTAATTGTAATGATTTAAAATTCATGGTCTAAAACCACAATTACTTTTGCACCAAACGAATACATTTTGACAAGTCAGAGAACAGTGGAAATGAAGTTAGAAGCCTTGATTTTCAGTGCAATCTCTACCACTAATAAGCTGGTGCAAGTCACTATTGCTGAAACCTGTGTCCCAAGTCACTATTGCTGAAACCTATGTCCCAAGTCACTATTGCTGAAACCTATGTCCTTCATTTGTAAAATGAATGTATAAATTTTTTCTTAATGAGTACTAATTTTTACAGCTCCCACACATTTAATGCCTACCATATTCCAGGAACATTTAAAACATTGTTAATACTAAATGTAATAAAAAGAAAAATTAACTATTATTATTCCCATTTTAAAGAGGAGAAATATATTCATGCAAATTTACAGGGATGATTCTGAACTTTTCTCTGTAACTATAAACTATACCTTTTCTTTTGGGAAAAACATCTTTTGTAGCATATAGAATAATTTTGGGGGTGGAGAAAAGTGACAAGATAAAAGGCTTTTCTCATATCTAGAGCGTGTAAAATTTGTTAGTAATTGTGTAGCAAGTCATTTTTCTGAGCTAAATCCTTGAATCACATCTTCTAATAGAAAATATCATTTGAGAAGAAAGATTGCCAGTTGCCTTGATTTGGGTCTCCGTGAAGGATCTCTCCTGACTATAGAGCTGTGTGTTTCGGTACAGTAATTTTTGTATTTCAAAGTCCTTAATGATATGTAGCCTTCTGCTAGTAACTGAAGCGGCGGTCTGTCACCCTGCTGCTTCTGCTCACAGTCTGCCTGACAACTAGCACAGAAAAGAGCTAACTGCTCTACCACTTCTGCTCCCAGGAGTCCACAACTACGCTATCTAATCTGAATGCCATGCTTCAGTAACTCCTTAAGAGGGTTCTTCTGCCCACTCAGCTTATGTTCCATAACTACACGACAGCTGCTTGGGAGGCCGACTATCATCTGTTCTCTATGCAGGGCCCTCTCAGTAGGCTTGCTCTGCAGCAAATGTGGATTCAGGAATGATAGGTGACTACCTTACTGATGGTTATGTCATCACATCATTCAAAGATGAGTCACTGACCACTTGTGGAAGTATTCACAAAACTATCGTATTTGCCTGCCTGAGTTTTTCACGCCGTCAGAAGATACCTTTGTAGAATCAATATAGTGAACATTTGAGGAGTAATGTGTCCAATTTATTTTGTGATAGTGAAGGAAATCACAGGTTCAGAAGAACTTTGCTTCAATGTTGATTTTAAAATTCATTGTCATTATTCATTTCAGTGGCTTTCCAAACATATATTCATAAAAGCATTTCTATCATTCTAGTTAGAAATTACTTTGAGATTCAGAGATCTTTATTCCAATAGCTTTGATTACTTTGTGATCATTAGTAGCAAAAAGTGAACTAACCAGAAGTACTAATCCTAATACTATATTTTCTTTTCAATTTCTGGTTCAATGGAGGTTTCTGGCAACTGTTTTTATGGACAAGGCTAAAATTCTCCACAGACATGCTATTTATATTTGATAAATGTATATATGTTTAGATGCCCTATGAATAAGTATATGCATGTTTTATTACTGTTTCAAACATATTAAATGTTAAAATCTATGTAATGAAAGATTCATAATATGCACTCATATTCACATTTGGTTTTGAATACCTTGTTTTAGAATCACACTAATATGAGATAACAATATTTCAGAATGATTGACTATTATTACTAGTGGAAAAGACTAGTCTATAGTGAGATGTTGATGTTTCATAATTTTATTCTTGCATAGCTCTAAATATATATTTACATGATTGCTTTAAATAGTTTCTGTTTGCATTATGCTTTGAAATAGAATGTTTATTTTTTTTTTCTCTCTTTTTTTTTTTTTTTTTAAGATGGGGTTTCACTATGTTGGTCAGGCTGGTCTTGAACTCCCGACCTCAGGTGATCTGCCCGCCTTGGCCTCCAAAGTGCTTGGATTACAGGCATGAACCACCATGCCCGGCTGAAATAGAATTTTTAATCTCCAAAAACATATATGACTGTATCGTTTATGTATTTTAACTATATGTAGAATTTAAAATGAAGACATACCTTTATATGGATAGATAAAAATAGCAAGAATCCTTATTTTCAGGCTCATTTTAATGATGTCCAATTCCAGGTAATTTTAACATGAAGTAAATGCTAAAGCATTAAAAATTTAATACAGTTCAAAAATAGAAATAAGGTGTGAGTAGTGTTTTATTCTCAAAGTCTCAGAATTGGAAGGTTGTAAAAAATAAGATAATAGGAAATTGATTCAGAACAGAGTAAATCTTCCTATTTCTTTTATCATATGTCAGTTTGGAATTTTTTTATTGATACATAATATCTATATATATATATATATATATGGGGCACGTGTGATATCTTGTTACATGCATAGAATATGTAATGATTAACTCAGGGTATTTAGGGTATCCATCACCATATGCCATATCTTTTCTATATGTTGGGAACATTTCAAGTCCTATCTACTAGGTATTTTGAAATATACAATATATTGTTAACTAGTCACTCTACTTTGCTATCAAACATTAGCACTTACTCATTCTGTTTAATTCTATGTTTGTACCAATTAACCAGCCATCCCCCTCTCCACACCCACACACCCTTCTTAGCCTCTTGTATCTATCATTCTACTCTCTAATCTTCAGGAGATCAGCTTTTTAAACTCCCACATGTGAGTGAGAATATGCAATATTTGTCTTTCTGTGCCTGACTTATGTCACTTAACATAATGACTTCAGTTTCATTTATGTTGCTACAAATGACATGATTTCATTCTTTTTATGTCTGAATAGTATTCCATTGTCGATATGTATAATGTTTTCTTTTTTCATTCATTTGTTGATGAATAGTTAGGTTGATCCATGGCTCTGCTATTGTAAATAGTACTGCAATGAACATGGTATTGCAGGTATCCCATTGATATACTGTTTTCTTTTCCTTTGAATAAATTCCAGTAGTAAGATTGCTGGATAATATGGTAGTTCTATTTTTAGTTTTTTGAGGAAGCTACCCACTGTTTTCCATAATGGCTGCACTAATTTACAAATGGCTAAGATCTCTAAAGCACATACAAGGAAAACAAAAATAGACAAATGGGATTATATTAAACTAAAAAGCTTCTGCACAGGAAAGGAAATATAGACAAAGTGAAAACACAACCTGTTGAGTGAGAGAAATATTTGCAAATTATTCATTAGACAAGGGACAAATGTCTAGAATATACAAGGAATTCAAACAACTCAATAGTAAAAAATCTCAATCCCACTAAAAAGTGGGCAAAGGACATGAATAGCCATTTCTCAAAAGTACACATAGGCCCACAGGTATATGTAAAAATGCACAGCATCACTAATATGCAAACCAAAACCACAATGAGATTTCATCTTACTGCTGTTAGAGTAGCTATTATTAAGAAAGCAAAGAGTAACAGATGATAGTGAGGATGTGGAGAAAAGGAAACTCATACATTTTTGATGAAAATGTAAATTAGTACAGCCATTATGGAAAATAGTGTGGAACTTCCTAAAAAAACTGAAAATAAAAATACCATATGATTCAGCAATTCCACTACTGGTTATTTATCCAAAGGAAAAAAAAATAGTATATCAAAGGGATACCTTCATCCCTAGGTTTAACTATGTCACTATTCACAATAGCAAAGATACAGAATCAACCTGAGTGTTCATCAGTGGATGAATGGATAAAGAAAATTATGTATATACATACACACACACACATACACACACAATGGAATACAATTTAATCATAAAAAGAATGAAATCACATCATTTGCAGCAACATAGAGGAACTGGAGGTAATTTTTTTTTGTTTTGGAGACAAAGTCTTGCTCCACCGCCAGGCACCAGGCTGCAGTGCAGTGGCACAATCTTGGCTCACTGCAATCTCTGCCTCCCAGGTTCAAGCAATTCTCCTGCCTCAGCCTTCCCGAGTAGCTGGGACTACAGGCATGTGCCCACCATGCCCAGCTAATTTTTGTATTTTTAGTAGAGACGGGGTTCACCATGTTGGCCAGGATGATCTCTATCTCTTGACCTAGTGATCCGCCCGCCTCGGCCTCCCAAAGTGCTGGAATTATAGGCGTGAGCCACTGCGCCCAGCCTGCTAGAGGTAATTATGTTAAGTAAAATATGCCAGACACAGAAAGACAAATTATTCTCACTCATGTGGAAGCTAAAAATGCTGATCTCATGGAGGTAGAGAAAAGAATGATAGATACCAAAGACTGAGCAGAGTTTATGGGTGGGAGGGGGGAAGAAGAAATTTTGGTTAATGGGTACAAACATACTGTTAGATAGAAGAAATAAGTTCTAATGTTCCATAGCAGAGTAGGGTAGCCACAATGTATTGCATCTTTCAAAGTTGCTAGAATGGAGAACTTGAAATGTTTCCAACATATAGACATGATAAATACTTGAGGTAATAGGCAACCCAAATACTCTGAATTGATCATTACACATTTTATGTGTGTAGCAAAATATCCCATGTATCCTATAAATATGTAAAATATTATGTATCAATAAAAAGTACTCAGACACAGGAAAAAACTATGTGCCAATGAGTACATTTTAACCCTTACATCCTTGATTTCTTTCCTAAACTCCAATTGTGTAGCCGACATCACTTGACTAATAGGCATTTCAATCTGAACATGTCTAAAATCAAATTTTTGATTTACCACTGACTAAACCTACCCATATTATTTGCCATCAGAGCAAATGACACCTCCATTCCACCAGTTGTTTTAGTGCAAAAAAAAAAAAAAAAGAACTTGGAATGATTTTTTTACTCCTCTCTCACTCACATTTTACATCAAATCCAGGAGTAAATTGTGTTGACCTTAACTTTAAAATATATTAAAGATTTGAACACATGCTCTCTTCACTGCAGAAAGCCCCTATCATCTCTTCCTTTGACTATAAATAGCACCTCCTAATTAGCCTACTTGCTTTCACATTTTAAAAACAACTTCATTGAATTAATAGTACATATTGTAACATTCATATTTTTTTTATACTCTAACTTAATAAATATTAGGCTAGGCACAGTGGCTCATGAATGTAATCTCAGTGCTTTGGGAGGCAGAGATGGGTAGATTACTTAAGCCCAGGGGTTCAAGGCTGCAGTAAGTTATGATTGTTTTAAGTGTACAATTGAATAATTTTATTAAATTTACTGAGTGGTGCGACCATAATAATACATCAGTCTGAGAACTTCTTCATTCTCTCAGTGTTTTTCATGTACCTTGTTCTTCATTCTCCCTGTTTGTCCCCCCTCACCAAGCAACTACTTTCTGTCTCTGCACATTTCTTATGAACAGGAATTGCACAATATGTATTCGTTTGCATCTGGCTTTATTGCTTAGTATATTTTTGAAGGTCATCTATGAAATTATATGTGTAAGTAATTTTGCCTTTCTATTGCTGTAGAGTATTCCCTTGCATTGGCATACTACATTTGGTCGATCCATTTAAAAATTAAACACTTCAGTTTTTTCCAGTTTGGGACTATTATAAATAATTCTGCTCTGATCTTGGACATGCAATTCTTTTGTCTGAATAAGTTTTCATTTCTCTTGGATAGACACTCAGGAGTAGAGTTGTTGGGTCGTGTGGTAGTTGCATCTTTTAATTTTTGAGAAACTGCCAAACTGTTCTCCAAAGTGGCTGCACCAATTTACATTTCCACCAGCAATATTTCTCTATGTCATATTTCTTTCTTTCTTTCTTTCTTTTTTTTTTTTTTAATTGAGATGGAGTCTCGCTCTGTCAACCAGACTGGAGTGCAGTGGCATGATCTTGGCTCACTGCAACCTCCACCTTCCAGGTTCAAGCATTTCTCCTGCCTCAGCCTCCTGAGTAGCTGGGACTTCAGGCATGCCCCACTATTCACAGCTAATTTTTTGTATTTTTTAGTAGAAACGAGGTTTCACTGTGTTGCCCACAGTGGCTGGTCTCGAACTCCTAAGCTCAGGCGATCTGCCCACCTCTACCTCCCAAAGTTTTGGGATTACAGTTGTGAGCTCTCACTCCCAGCCCTCTATGTCCTTTCTTATCCATACTAAAAAGTGAATGTATTGTCCACTTTCCCACTCCAGTCCACACTAGTCATTCAAGTGTGTGTGTGAAATGGTATCTCATTGTGGTTTTAATTTATGTCTTCCTAATGACTAATAATGTTTAATATCATTTCATGTGCTTATTTGCCACTAATATATCTTATTCGGTGAAACATTTTTTTCTTTTTGCCTATGTTTTGACTGGATTGTTTGTCTTCTTACTATTGAGATGTTAGAGTATTCTTTTATGAATTCAGTACACAAATTCTATAGTTGATGTGCGTTTACAAATATTTTCTTCCCGTTTATCACATGTCTTTTAATTTTTTAATGGTGTCTTTAGAAGTACAAAGTTTTGAAGCTTAATGAGGTCCAATATATCAACTTTTAAAAATCATCTTTTTGGTGTTACGTCTAAGAAATATTTGCTCTATACAAGGTCTAAAAATATTATCATTTATTTCCTTCTAAAAGTTGCATACATTTAGCTCGAATTTAAGTCTGTCATCCATTTTGAATTTATTTTTCTCTGTATTGTGAGGGTCTCTGCTTCCATATTTATTCACCTACATTCTATGATCAGTAGAGTGGCCATTTAAGATATTAAATCAATTCATATTACTCCTCCTGTTAAGACCCTTCAGTGACTTTCCAATTCACTCTACATGATATTCAAAGTCCTAAAATGTCCTAAATATCCCACTTTTTTATGTCATCTCCTGCTTGTTTCTAAACTGCATAGCTCTAGGATTACAGGTTTCTTTGCTATTTCTGAAACAATACAAGAACATCTCCACTAGAAGATTTCTCTTTCTTTCTTTCGTTCTTTTTTTTTTTTTTTTTTTTTTTGAGACAGTATCTCGCTTTGTCATCACGCTTTGGCGTGATCTTGGCTCACTGCAACCTCCGCCTCCTGGGTTCAAGTGATCCTCCTGCCTCAGCCTCCTGAGTAGCTGGGATTATAGGCACACACCACCACACAGGGCTGATTTTTGTATTTTTAGTAGAGATGGGCTTTCACCATGTTGGTCCGGCTGGTCTCAAACTCCTGACC
Organism: Alouatta palliata; assembly: GCA_004027835.1. Lineage (NCBI taxonomy): Eukaryota > Metazoa > Chordata > Mammalia > Primates > Atelidae > Alouatta > Alouatta palliata. The sequence continues at coordinate 8,894 of PVKV010040240.1, forward strand.
TCGTGATCTGCCCTCCTCAGCCTCCCAAAGTGCTGGGATTACAGACGTGTGCCACTGTACCCAACCTCCACTAGAAGACTTCTAAACATACTGCTTCCATTGCCAGGAACATTCTATCACTTACTTACAGACATCTTCCATGAGCACACTTCATCAACTAGTGTCCCATTTTATTCTCTCTGTCCTCTTATGCTGTTGTATTCCTTCGTGGCCTTTAGCATCTGCAAACTCAACGTAGATATATTTATTTATGGTTGTTTGTTGTATGTATTGTACACTTCCCTCTGCAATGAAAGCTCTATAAGATCGGAGACACTTTTCTTTTGTTCACTGTTCTATCTTCATTATCAAGAATAGTAACTGCTGCATAGTAAGAGTTCTTTAAATGATTGTAGATTAAAAACACAATTAACTCATGGTTTATATCTTTGCTTCCAAGATAACTTCCAGGAGTGGTAGATGAATTCAAGTATGCTTTTACTGTTGAAGAAAGTAAGAGTGGAATAATGAGAGAGTGCTTGTCTTTGAAGATAAATATTTTATTAGACTATGTAAAATGTAATAAATGATTATCTGAATGGTTATACAAAAGAAAATCTCCTACTGAACTAGTTGAGAATCATATGGATTGCAATTTTGAATTATTTAATAAAGTATTTAAAGTTCTTAGATATTTGCAAAAATATTTCAAAATAATTGATATGAAAATGTTGGGCGTATTATAAATGGAGGATGTGCACTATTAATTCTTAGATAATGCAATCCTCACCTGACTATCACAGAAAAAATAATCTCTTCATTTCTCTGCCCATTTATAGTAATTTATTTGTGCCTACTTTAATGAGAGTTATCATTTGGTTATCAATCTTTACTTGAATTAAAGCCATCACTTCCATTTTACTTTATATCTATATGAATATATTATAAACTACTAGTGAACAGGATCCATATCTCATCTATCTTTGCATTTTCCAGAAATTCCTTACATGACGTTCACATATACATTTTTGTTAAATAAATAGGAAGAAACTTGGCCAATATGCCAAAACTTGAAAAAGTCACATTGCCAAGTTAGATTGACTGAAAAATATGTAATAAAATGCTGACTTGTGTTTATAAACTCAAAAAGCATGAGTTATCTCTGAAATATTTGAACTAGGCATATGAAAATATAACAGTGCTTTCTAGGTCCTAGTAATCAGAAATCATACTTTATTTTTACCTTCATGTAACCTTTGTTGCTTTAGGCATGTATATGAACTGAAAAAAAAAAACTCATATATGTATATATAAATGTTTATGTGTCTATAATGGGAGTCTGATAATGTGGAATGTTAATTTTATTCAGATGAAGCCTATATCTTACAACCATGAAGATATTGGGTGGAGAGTGAAGGGAAACTTACTTATGGTGCTCAACTAATAACTTACGATGCTAACATTTTAATACACACAATCTGAGTCCAGATCGTATGTCCCTAAACACAAAACACTTAATCTTTCTCTGTGAGGAGCATTTTTTTCCATAATCCCTGTGTCTCAGTTTAATCATCTATGAGACAGGTATATTCATCTACCTCATAAAGGTGTTCAGAATTTAGCCCATGTCCGGTATATAGCAATTGGTATTAGCATTTTATATTTGAAAGCATATTGCTTTTATAATGGAAATAAAAATAACAGAGTGTAGACAAAATAAAATTTAACATAAGAAAATTAAGTTGTTTTAGTTATAAGCCTTAAATAAATAAAGAACATCAAGAGAAATTAGGAAATTTATACCATCTTTGACTCAATGCCCATGAGATGCCCAAATTAGAGGTGAAAACACAGGTAGAAAAGATCTGGGGATAATGATGCTTGATAGTGTGACAGAATTTATTATAATTTTAGTGTTATTTTATGTCAGGTATGATCTAATTTTATTTTGTTATTTTTTATTTAAAAAATATTATTATTTCAATAGTTTTTTTGGAAGAGGTGATGTTTCATTACATGGATAAGTTCCTTAGGTGTGATTTCTGAGATTTTGGTGCACCCATCACCCAAGAAGTGTACACTGTACCCAATGTACAGTCTTATCCCTCACCTGCCTTCCACCCTTCTCTGCATGTCCTTGGAGTCTATGATAACATTCTTATGTCTTTGCATCCTCATAGCTTAACTCCCAATTATAAGTGAGAGCATACAGTGTTTGTTTGGTTTTACGTTCCTGATTTACTTCACTTAGAATAATGGTCTCCAGCTCCATCCAGGTTGCTGTGAATGCCATTATTTTGTTCCTTTTTATGGCTGACTAGCATTCCATGTGTATATATACCACATTTTCTTTATCCACTTGTTGGTTGATAAGAATTTAGGATGGTTCCATATTTTTGCAATTGCAAATTATACTGCTATGAACATGTGTGTTCCAGTGTCTTTTTCATGTAATGAATTTTTTCCTCTGGGTAGATACCTAGTAGTAGAATTACTGGATCAATGGTAGTTCCACTTTTAGTTCTTTAAGGAGTCTCCATACTGTTTTCCTTAGTGGTTGTACTAGTTTGCTTTTCCACCAGCATTGTAAAACCATTATCTTTTCACTACATCCACACCAACATCTATTATTTTTTGATTTTTTAAAAATTATGGCCCTTGTTGCAGGAGTAAGGTGGTATCACATTGTGATTTTGATTTGCATTTCCCTGATAATTAGTGATGTTGGGCATTTTTTTCATACGTTTGTTAGACATTAGTATTTCTTCCTTTGAGAATTGTCTATTCATGTCCTTAGCTCACTTTTTGATGGGATTATTTGTTTGTTTTCTTTCTGATTTGTTTGAGTTCCTTGTAGATCCTGGATATTAGTCCTTTGTGAGATGCATAGTTTTCGAAAGTTTTCTCCCACTCTGTGGGTTGTCCATTTGCTCTGCTGATTATTTATTTTTGCTGTGCAAAAGCTTTTTAGTTTAAGTCCATCTTTTTAGTTTAAGTCTCATCTATTTATCTTTATTATTGTTGCATTTTCTTTCTTTTTTTTTTTAATATATATACTTTTTATTGCATGTTAGGTTTGGGGGTACATGTGAAGAACATGCAAGATTGTTACATAGGTACATACATGGCAGTGTGATTTGCTGCCTTCCTCCCCATCACCTATATCTGATATTTCTCCCCATGCTATCCCTCCCCAACTCCCCACCCCCTGCTGTCCCTTCCCTTTTTCCCCCCGACAGACCCCAGTGTGAGATGCTCCCCTCCCTGTGTCCATGTGTTCTCATTGTTCAACATCCGTCTATGAGTGAGAATATGCGGTGTTTGGTTTTCTGTTCTTGTGTCAGTTTGCTGAGAATGATGGCTTCCAGGTTCATCCATGTCCCTACAAAGGATGCAAAGTCATCGTTTTTGATGGCTGCATAATATTCCATGGTGTATATGTGCCACATTTTCGCTGTCCAGTCTATCATCGATGGGCATTTGGGTTGGTTCCAGGTCTTTGCTATTGTAAACTGTGCTGCAATGAACATTCGTG
>PVKV010040241.1:0-12407 GCA_004027835.1 Alouatta palliata
CACCACATCACACCTACTCTAAAATTGACCACATAATTGGAAGTAAATCACTCCTCAGCAAATGCAAAAGAACGGAAATCATAACAGTCTCTCAGACCACAGTGCAATCAAGTTAGAACTCAGAATTCAGAAACTAACTCAGAACCGCACAGCTTCATGGAAACTGAACAACTGGCTCTTGAATGTTGACTGGATAAACCAACGAGTTTCCTCACCTTTGTTCAGTTTTCAGGTCTCTGGATAGGCTCGGAAAATAGACTGGAGAGTGCGGCGTCTAACTGTTGCTAGGGTAACAACTTTGTTTTTCCGCCCCCACCCCCGCGCCAACCTCTGGGTTCTCGCTTGACTTTTTGGCTAATCATAAAAGAGTCTCATCTGAGACGACCCTAGAATAGACCAGTCTGAGCGTGTCCAGGTCAGGGTCACTGGTGGCCGTTTCTACTTAACCAGGTCGACCCCATTTAAGCCTCAGTCTAGGTTAGCTTCACTTCAGCGGGAACCTACTCGCAGAGGAGGCCGGTTCTTTCCGGCTGGAGCAGGTCGGGACCCGCCCCTCTGGCCGCTACGCAGTCTCGGAGGCCCTCCCGCTTAGTTCAGGGCCAGATAGCCAGCGGCGGCGGGTACCACTAAGGTAAGGTTGTGGGATTTTCGTTTGTCCCGGTCGGCAGCAGGCTTCACTCTTTTTTACGCTATTCCCGCGCGTGAATTCCAGATCTGAGACTCCATCTCCAGCCGCTCTGGAGAGGCGGGGGCAGAAGGGTAGGGTCAGTGGGCCGGGGATTGAGAAGGTTTTGCTAAGATCATCCACGCCAGCCGCCTTCAACGTCTCCCCCACGCGACAGAAACGCGTGTTGTGCTTCCGTTCCGGCTTGGCGCGTCGATCATGTGTTTGTATGTGTGCAGGTGGGATCGCGCTTTTTATTCTCCTCTGTGGGCAAGCCTTCTGGGCTCCAAGTCTCCAGGGGAGCATCTGGTCAACTGCCACAAGGTTCTTGCGGGCCACTGGCTTGAGCTACGCGTTGCTCCCACTCTAGGGAGAATCGCGGCTCCGGGAGCTCTTCTTTTCCCGCCTTGGAGTGAAGAAAAGCAGGCGTGTCGCTAGCTTGCCACTGCTAGGGAATCTGGTTGTCTTAAGTTCACTTAGAGATAGAGTTGTTACCCTAGTTTTGCATAAATTCCGTGGCTTGGTTTTAAACAAAAGGTCGGGGGAGTGGCGTAATAAATATTTGGAGTATTGAGGACTGATTAGCCATGATCAATAGTGACCCCACAGGAGGTTTTAATGAATGGTTACTGTTGGTTATTCAGTGATTGGAATTTGATTATGAATGAACTAAACTGCTTCCCTTCGTTCTCTGTATCATACGTTTCTTAACGTTCATCCCAGCTGGCATAGGGGATAGTGAAGTTTGATTAATTTGTCCATTCTACTTGTTATTATCTATGGTAAACAAAAAGTGGGGATAGAATAAGGTTATTGGCTAAAGTAACATTAGTGGCCTTTTGACCAAATTACCAATACCTGAATTCCCCTCATTACTGTGAATGATCAGAGTTTGTGTGTCTTGCATTTTGTTAATCCTCTAGATACTTGTGGAGCTCAAATTACGGATATGATGCCATCTCCCGTTTCTTTTTGTTTTTATTCTGCCTCATTGTGCATTATTCTAAGTCTGTAATGCTCAGCGGTGTTTTTCAGACCTTTTGACTGTGACCAACAGTAGGAAATAAATTTTATATTATGACCTAGTACACATGTAGACAATATATAACTGACAACTGCTTTTGCAGAAACAACACTTAACACTACCTGCAGTATATTCTGATAATTTCCATTCCATTTTAAAAAATGTACACCACAACCTTCTAATGATTTGTCACTACACCTTTAGTTTTCAAACTTGCGTGTGCACTTAGAGAATTTATTTAAAATTCGGATTGCCCTGGCTCCTTCCGGAAATTGGGTCTGTGGTCTAGTGGGACCCAGGAAGGTATGCAATATAGCATATATGAAATAGTTGGTACAGTGCCAGGTGCACAGGTGTTGCACGAATATTAGTTTTCTTTTCTGGGAACAAATGTTATATATCTTTAGGGATATAATCATCTCTTCAAGGTTTCACCTGGCAAAGTGGAGTACAATACTAAGAACTGTTTTCCCCAGGTAGAGGAAGTAGGGAGATGGGAAATGGGCCCAGGATCTGAGATTAAGCAGTTGGCTTCCTTGAACAATGTCAGAAATACAGAAGCGTAGAGGTTGAGGAACCTAAGGATGACAGAGTTCTGTGACTTTCCCAGGGTTGTGCTGTCAGTAACTAGATGTTAGAGACTAGAAGTCACTTGCTTAAGTCTAAATATTCTTGTCCATTCTGCCTTGATAGCAGCCTCAATCTAGAGGCAGTAGTTGAAACAGAAAGAAATCTTCCCTGACTTGCCTATCCCAAAGCAGAGATAACTGAAATTGACTCCTGGTTTGATTTTAAAGTAATGAAACTTGAGGGATCTAAAATATTTTTAAAAATACACCAAAAGGTTTCTGTGGGTTTATAGCTATGGAAAGGATATAGTGTAATTAATTCTTTTATAATATATAGAGTATTTTAAAACACTGGTTAAATAATTTATTAATGCAACATTGAAAGAAATAGAAGATGAAAAATCTCACTCAATTCTGCTACCATAATATAACTGATAATTCTGTTCCCTTCCTATCTTTATCTATATGTACCCATGTTTTTACATGATTGTGATCCTTGTGTATATACTTTTTTGTTATTTTTATTTAATACTGTTTTGGGAATTTTTTTCTATGTTGTGATAGACTTTATATTTTGCATTAACAGCAGCCTAATATTTTGCAGAGTGAGTTGGCTGTAATTTACTTAGCCTAACTAACCAACAGCAGAAGATAAGACACTATGTGTGCTTTGAAAAGGAAGATGTAGCCAGGTGTGGTGGCTCACACCTGTAATCCCAGCACTTTGGGAGGCTGAGGCGGGAGAATCACTTGAACCCAGGAGTTCAAGACCAGCCTGGGTATAGGAGCCCCCATCTCTATAAAAATTTTTTTAAAAAATTAGCCAGGCATGGTGGCACCTGCCTGTGGTCCCAGCTACTCAGGAGGATGAGGTGGGAGGATCACTTGAGCATGGGAGTTTGAGGCTGCAGTGAGCTGTGATCACTCCACTGCACTCCAGCCTGGGTGACAGAACAAGACTCTGTCTCAAAAAAAAAGAAAAAAAAAGTAAAGGAAGATGTGCTAATATAGTTATTCCATGTTATTAAAATAACACTGTGAAGTCTTGGGTTATTTAAAACCATTTCTACAACTTATGTCTTACAGTGAGCTCAATAGGAATCCTAATAGGAAGTCCAGATCTAGATCTGGACCTGAGCTCGGAGTTTGTGCCCCTCTTGGATGTATGAATTTGATAATCAAGATTTCTATGTGCTAGAGCAGGCAGTGATCAGCCCTGGTGTCCTTTATAGATATGAGTTAGGTTGAATGTACTATTTTTTTTTTTTTTTTTTTTGAGACAAGGTCTGCTCTGTCACCCCAGCAGGAGTGCAGTGGTATCATCACAGCTCACTGCAGCCTCTGCCTCTGGGGCTACAAGTAGCTGGGACTATAGGCACTTTTTTTTTTTGGGTGGGAACTGGGTTATTTTATTTTATTTTATTTTATTTTTGGTGGGGACTGGGTTTCGCCATGTTACCAGGCTGGTCTCAAACTCCTGGGCTCAAGCAATCCACCTGCCTCAGCCTCCCAAAGTGCCGGGATTGCAGGCGTGAGCCGTTGGGCCCAGCTGTCAATGTTCTATTTTTTTAAAGACAGTCAAGTGAAGCAATGGGAGTGGAGAAGGAACAAAGAAATCTTTGTTATTACTTTAAAAATATATATGACCTGGAACCAACCCAAATGCCCATCGATGATAGACTGGACAGGGAAAATGTGGCACATATACACCATGGAATATTATGCAGCCATCAAAAACGATGAGTTCGTGTCCTTTGTAGGAACATGGATGAACCTGGAAACCATCATTCTCAGCAAACTGACACAAGAACAGAAAATCAAACACCGCATGTTCTCACTCGCATGTTCTCACTCATAGGCGGGTGTTGAACAATGAAAACACATGGACACAGGGAGAGGAGCATCACACACTGGGGTCTGTCGGGGGGAAATAGGGGAGGGACGGCGGGAGGTGGGGAGTTGGGGAGAGATAGCATGGGGAGAAATGCCAGATATAGGTGATGGGGAGAAAGGCAGCAAATCACACTGCCATGTGTGTACCTATGCAACAATCTTGCATGTTCTTCACATGTCCCCCAAAACCTAAAATGCAATTAAAAAAAAATATATATATATATAAAAAGAAAAAGAAAAAAATATATATATGAAAAGTAGCACCTTCACATAGGTTCAAGTGTCATAGTAATACCCATATCAATTAGCTTTATTAATATCGTTTTTCAAATATTATATTAGTGTGTTAATTTATAATTTAAACAATTTTTATAAAGGAGCCAATTAAGTTGGCTAGGAGAATAAAAGCTATAATTAGTCTATATTAGCATATCTCCATTTTCAAAGCACACATATTGTCTTATTTTCTGTCATTGTAAAACATTACTTCTTTAAAATTATGAAATATTTCAAACAGAAAAATAGACTTATGCACCATCATCTATGTATCTACCAAAGATTTAACAATTGTTAGAATTTTGCCACATTTTCTTTTTGGTATTGATCTTTTTAAAGAACTGAAACATTTCAGCTGTCTCTTTATGCCCCTTCTCAATCTCATTTCCTTCCCATCCTAGAGATAACTACTTTTCCAAAGTTAGTATATATTTTTTGAATGTGTATTTATAAGTGTCCTGAAATGCAGCCATAAATGATTTGTGATATATTGTTTTGTGTGTCTTTAGTATTTATATCAATGGTATTATTTATTCTTCTGCAGCTTTTTTTCTTGTTTGAGACAGGGTCTCACTTTGCTGCCCAGGCTGAAGTGCAGCAGTGGGATCTTGGCTCACTGCAACCTCCGCCTCCTGGGCCCAAGTGCTCCTCCCACCTCAGCCTCTGGAGTAGGTGGGACTACAGGTCTACAGGTGCGCACCACCATACTTGGTTAATTTTTAAATCTTTTGTAGAGACAACATCTCACTATGTTGCCCAGGCTGGTCTTGAACTTCTGGGCTCAAGTGATCCTCCTGCCTCAACCTTCCAAAGTGCTGGGATTACAGGTGTGAGCCACTGCACTTGGCCCTGCAACATTTTTTTGTTCAGCAGTGTTTTTGAGATTTTTAAATGCAAATAAAGTCATTTTTATTGCTATATAGTATTCCAATATATGACTATATCACTTTTTTAAAAAATCTATATTCCCTTATTGCTGTTGGACATTTAGGTTGTTTTTAATATACAGATATGATTCATATAAATCGTGCAAATATTGTTATGATTCCACTTGCATGAGGTACCTAGAATAAAGTAACTCAAAGAGACAGAAAGTAAAGTAGAGGTTACCAGGGGCTGGAGGAGAGAGGAAAAGCAAATTAGTGTTCAGTGGGTACAGAGTTTCTGTTGAGGATGATGAAAAAATTTTTGTCAATAGATATTTGTGACAGTTGAATAACGTTGTGAATGTACCTAGTACTACCAAAATTGTACACTTTAAAGTGAGTAAAATGGCAAATATTATATGTATTTTACCACAATTAAAAAATTAGAAACATAAGAATTATGCTTATTTTTTCAGAAGTATGTGTATAATTGCTTTATTTTCTGTGGAGTGAGGCCATGAAAAAAGTGAACATTTCTATTAAAAAATAAGCTTTAAGTTATATGAGCTAGATCTGTTTTTCCTTGTAAATAATAGTTTTTGAAATCTTTACATGACAACTTTTCTTACTTGCATGTTTGTAAAAGGTTTTTATGATTATCATTCTTCAGAATTCTCCAGTTTTTTTGTTTTTTGAGGGTTTTTTTTTTTTTTGTTTTTTGTTTTTGCTCTACTTCTTCAAAGTTTTAGGGAATAGTCTTATAAATATGGGCATACCTTTGAGGCTGTCTTTTGCATTTGACTGCTATTCACTGGTTTCCTAAGTTAGTTCTTTCAAATGTTTTACTCTCTTTCCTCCCCTCACCTACCTGCCCTCACCCTAATCCCTGCCCTCCCTTGGATCCCTCCACCACTTTTCCAAGCAGCCATACCTCTTCCTGGGTATTTCTGCTCTTCATGCCTACACATACACTCTGTCTTCCCTTGGGTCCTTCATAGCTCCTCCAAGATTCTCCCTCTCTTGATTCTTTCTGCCTTTGGTCCCACCCCACTACTGGTTTTTCCTTTTCCAATTTTATAACTGCTAAAATCTCTCACTGAAAATGAGCAATTTACAGTCCTTGGCAATATCACACTTTTAACGTTTGAAGAATTGATCCTCATTTTGGGATTAAAAAAAAAAAAACCTTTTTCTAGGTCTTAAAATTAGATTCTGACCTTAAGGCTTTAAGAAGCTATAGTATGAAGCAGGGAAAGAAGAACTTAATGTGAAAGATAATCAGCAAGTTATACTGCCTACGATGTTTAATATGAACTCAAAACCAATGCACCATTTTCAGAAGTCCTATATTTTGTTTTGGCATAAGATGATTACCATTTGAAATTTGATCCCTCTCTGTTTCCTTCAAAATGCCTGTGTTAACTTCACCTCTCCCTATCAATTTCTCTCTGGGAACAGAAACATTTAGAGTAAGACATTAGTAATTCAGTTTTTATTTCCAGAGTTGGCATCCGTAACTATTACTGAGGTTTAGTAATTTAGTAATTAATAAGGTCGTTACTGTGCTTTGAGGTTTAGATTTTTCTACTTTATTCTTGAGTACTTTTTCTGGAAGACTTTATATCTTGGTGGAACATGGGGTTTCTTCCGTGAATTTGTACTTCCTTTGCATTTCTACCTCTCTAATTAATGATGTGTTAAAAAACCATATGCATTGTCAGAGGTTGCTATTTATAGAAATGGTTTTATAACATGATTAATCATATTATGTGAATTTTCGGCCAGATCTCTCACTCATGATGTTCTTGAGAAGGGTGAGTGCATTCATGGAACTTGATGGTTGTCGAGTAACTAAGCAGTTTAGGGAAAATGTTGCCTCTAGGGAAGAATAGTCTATTTGCTTCCAAGAAACTAGGAACAATTTTAAATAAATTATATGGCTAAGCACCTCTTGACAGTCATTTCTTGAAGTAAATGTAGGGAAATGAATGATTACTCTCAAAATCATTTATACTTTGTGAGACAGAAATCCTTAAACATTATGCTAAAATGGCTCACAATAGGTACTCGGGCTTGAACTGATTTTGTTTCTGCCTTTTACACACAGTAGATTTATCTTCCTAATGATGTGTTGCTTAAGCTAGTATTAAAATAGAAGAATTGTGTCCAGTTCCTTCACTTATTAGTTGCTTGACCCTAGGAAAGTTAGTGACTCAAAGCCTCTGCTTCCTCAGCTATAGAATGGAGATCAAAATACCTTTTTGGTTTGTCGTTAGGTAATGAAGGTAAGGGATTTCACTTTCAATAAGTGCTTCCTTTTATCTTTTCCCCTTTTTTACATAAGAGAGTCTAGAACTTGAGTAGTAAAGTGGTATGTCCTGAAATGACCTACCATCAGTTATTGATTCTAGATCAGGTTTCCTACTACCGAGAACATTCCCAGAATCAATAAATAACAGTAGGTAGTACACAGAGCAGATAATTTGCATGCTGATACATGAGATAGATGAATAGTAATTTTTTGAAATTGTAGTTTGAAATCCAGTTTATGTTCACTCTCTGGGCCAGCTGATAGTGCTCTATAATTATCTTTGATTTGCCAATTCTCCACCAGCAGCGAGGATAACCCCAGCATTATATTTTTGAAAGCTTTCATATAGCACTTTATATTAAATTAAATTAGACCAAGGTAATATATGTGAATATATGTGAATAGTTCTTTGCAAACTTATTTTTAAAATAATATTTTGGTTATTCACTTAATGGAACTGCCAGAATTTTAGAAGTGAGGAAACTGAGCCTCCGATACATTTAAATGACTAGACAGTCTGATGGGAATCAACACTCATTCCGTTGTTTTCTTTCTCTCCAGCCACTTAGTTAATTCAGTAAGCCCCATTTAGAGTGGACTGCCAGGTACAGAACATTCTGCTCATTTCTAGTAGCCCTTCAAATGAGCTCTAATGATTTTTGGGGGCCTTTATCATCTAGTATTTCTTTCTTTGCATACGTGTGCTTGCACTGAGTCATCCAAGAGACTGTAAGCTGGATTCAACTTACAAAGCTGTAGTTTTGTCAGCTTTGAGCTCCTATAGCTAGGCAGTGTGGATAAGGAGAGGTCACTTAGAAGAGGAAGAGAGGTTGTCTGGAGAAACCCAACAAGGCAGAGATAGAGTATTCCTGTTGATTGCCACAGATAGGGAGTACAGACTTGTTTCCCATTTTTTAATAAAGTAATGATATGCATAGGGAAGCTAAAGTGTGCTAAGTTCCTATTTGTTAAAAAAGGATAGGGAAAGCTGATTAATTTCAGATTTTGTTTTAAAAAATATGAATTTAAGTCTGTGTTAAAAGAAATAATTCAAGAGAATGCGTACAAATTAATATAATTAGAATATGTAACTTCCAAGCCTGGGAAAAATTAAGAGAATAAAGAAAATCTCATCAGAGATTTACTTCACACTTATGAAAGGAAGAAAATCTACGAAGATTCTATTGACTGTGTACTCCATATAGGCCCCTAACAATATAGTCTTGAAATATATAAAAGAGGCCGGGCGTGGTGGCTGTTGCCTATAATCCCAGCACTTTGGGAGGCCAAGGCGGGTGGATCACCTGAGGTCAGGAGTTCGAGACCAGCCTGATCAACATGGTGAAACCCTGTCTCTACTAAAAATACAAAAACAAATTAGCCAAGTGTGATAGTGCATGCCTGTAATCCCAGCTCCTTGGGAGGCTGAGGCAGGAGAATCACTTGAACCCGGGAGGTGGAGGTTGCAGTGAGCGGAGATCATGCCATTGCACTCCAGCCTGGACAACAAGAGTGAAACTCTGTCTCAAAAAGAAAAAAAAAAAAAGAAAGATATAAAGGAAAAAGCAATGAGATTATAGGCAGAAACTGACAATTCATAATAATTGGAGGCTTTTAAACACCTTTGTCAGAAACTGGTCAAGCAAAATAGATTAAAAAATAAAAAAGCTGAGGATATGAAAGATTTAAGAGCTAAATGAGATGGAAGGGCAAGAAACTTTAATTCCAAATTTTTAGTGGCAAAAATGTACTTTTAGTCCAAAAAGTGATTTTCTATTTTATTTCTCAAATTTCTAAGGCAGAAAAAATTAAAGGTATGTGCTGCATGTAATAGGAAGATTCTTAAATTATTTCCAAAAGAATAGAAATTCTGTAAATGCAAGGGCATAGGAAAAAAATTCCACTTTTTGATGGCTACCAGAAAACTTTTTTTGTCTGCAATATAGCATTGATGACAATACCTAAATCTGGAAGTGTTTTTCTTTTTTTTTTTAATATATATACTTTTTATTGCATTTTCGGTTTGGGGGTACATGTGAAGAACATGCAAGATTGTTACATAGGTACACACATGGCAGTGCGATTTGCTGCCCTCCTCCCCATCACCCACATCTGGTATTTCTCCCCATGCTATCCCTCCCCAACTCCCCACCCTCCACTGTGGAAGTGTTTTTCAATTTCTGTTACAGGGTAAACAACCACCATGGTTTGACAACAATGAATTTTTATTTTTTTCTTTTCTTTCTTTTTTTTTTTTTTTTTAAGACGGGGTTTCACCATGTTGGTCAGGCTGGTCTTGAACTCCCGACCTCAGGTAATCCGCCCGCCTTGGCCTCCAAAGTGCTTGGATTACAGGTGTGAGCCACCACGCCCAGCCAACAATGAATTTTTCTATCAGTGTTTATATTATCATGTATATTAAAACATAATACATAAATAATTATATGTTATAAAACATTATATTATTACAATTTATAACAAAACAGCACTTGTAACCTCAGGAAAGTGGTGTACACTTGGGAATATAAAACTAAATACAGCAAATGTTCTTATTCTAAGTTAATAATGCCTCCCTTTCTGTGCCTTCCAAGATTGAATTATTACAGTTGAAATCACCATTTGGAGCTCACTTTTAAAAAGTTTTAAGATGTGTGTAAGACTTAAAAACAAACATGTTGTAACTAACACATTTCAGATAAATCTTATCCTTCAGAGTTACTCTGGGGAAAGTTTTCTCTTATACCCCTGACACCAAACAATATTCAAGATGCTCTATCTCAGCTATTTAAAGAGGTACGTTTTTTAAATATCTTAACATCTCTGAAATGGAAACGAGTCTAACAGTTGAATGGCGTCTTTTGGCCAGGTGGCAGTTGTGACATGATAGTTGTCACTGTATGCACAGATAATATCAAAATCTTTAGGATCAAAACTTTCATAATGGATGACTGGAGTGAAAAATCCCTGAGACAATGGAGGATCACCTTTAACTCTTAGAAAATAGTGGTTGTGGGGAGAGAATGAAGGAGATAGTAAATCAGATTTAGTTATCAATATGCTGAAATGGGAGACAAAAGGAATCTAGTGTACATATTTGCAAAGCTGACTTAAGAGCATAGCAAAAATGGCTTTTAGCTCTAAGTTCTTTTTAAAAATGCTGCTTTAACAGTGGTCCTGGTAGCATAGAAGATGTCAAGAAATTTGAGTTGACAGTTGGGGCTGGGTGTGGTGGCTCACGCCTGTAATCCCAACACTTTGGGAGGCTGAGGCGGGTGGATCATCTGAGGTCAGGAGTTCGAGACCAGCCTAGCCAACATGCTGAAACCCAGTCTCTACTAAAAATACAAAAATTAGCCAGGCATGGTGGCACACGCCTGTAGTCCCAGCTACTTCGGAAACTGAGGCAGGAGAATTGCTTGAACCTGGGAGGTGGAGGTTGCAGTGAGCTGAGATCGCACCACTGCACTCCAGCCTGTGTGACTGAGCGAGACTCTGTCTCAAATGAAAGGAAGGAAGGAAGGAAGGGAGGGAGGGAGGGAAAGAAAGAAGAAAGGAAGGAAGGAAGGGAAAATTGAACTCTGAATGTGAATTTTAGAGGTATCTTAACCAAGTTTCTTTGCTTATACATTTTTCTAGTATATGCATGCTTGAGGAATTATAACAGGTTGATGCTTTTTTCCCCCTTCCTTTCTTAGTGGTGCATAAAGTAATACGACTCTTAGCTTTAATGAAATATTTTTGAAACTGATTTCTTAGAATTGCCTTTCAGAGCTACTGTGTTAAAAACTAATTTTTAGTCATCTCATTTTATTAATTTCGACTTGGATAGAATTATAATTTCACAATGATTTTTCCCTTAACACTTTCATATATTTTTCCACTGTCTTCTAACGCTTAATATTGCTAATGAAGAGCCTGCTGTCAATCTGGTTGTTGCTCCTTATTAGGTAAATTTGTTTTTTTTTTTTCTCTCTGGTAACTATGAGAATTTTTTTCTCTATAGGGTTTCAATATATTGTATATAACGGGTGTATGTGTGTGTATGGTGGTGAGGAGGGATTGCCTGCTTGTACTTGGTGGCTTTTTAATCTCAGAACTAATTTTTCTGAGATTCTAGGAAATTCAGTTCTAGGAAATTCAGTTATCACCTCTTTGAATACTGCCTTTGCCATTCTATTTTTTCCTTCTCTATTCCTTCTGGATATATATGTTGGAGCTTCTCTTTCTCCTCATCTGTTAATTTCTCTCCTCTTTCTCATCTTTTTTTTTTTTTAATCTACCCTCTGGTTCGAACAGATTTTTTTCTGTTCTCTCTTCTAATTTGCTATTTCTTTTTCTCTTCAACTGTGTGTAGTTTATTATTTAAATCTGTCTTTTGAGCATTTTTATTTCTAATACTGATAGGTGTTTCTTGGATTTCCTCTTGGATCTTTTTTCACATTCACTTAGTTTTATGGATGCTATCTCTTTCTTGAGCTCTTTGAACATATCAGACATATATTTTGATGTGCTATTCGGATTGCACTTGTCTCTAATTTCTTTTTTTTTCTGTTTTTTTTTAATATATATACTTTTTATTGCATTTTAGGTTTGGGGGTACATGTGAAGAACATGCAAAATTGTTACATAGGTACACACATGGCAGTGTGATTTGCTGCCTTCCTCCCCATCATCTGTATCTGTTATTTCTCCCCATGCTATCCCTCCCCAACTCCCCACCCCCTGCTGTCCCTCCCCTTTTCCCCCTGACAGACCCCAGTGTGAGATGCTCCCCTCCCTGTGTCCATGTGTTCTCATTGTTCAA
>PVKV010040242.1:0-12407 GCA_004027835.1 Alouatta palliata
CCCATTCCATTCCCCATTCCATTCCATTCCATTCCCCATTCCTTTCCCCTTTCCATTCCATTCCATTCTCCAAAACATTCCCCATTCCATTCTCCATTACCTTCCCCATTTGCTCCCCGATCCATTCCATTCCATTCTCCATTCCATTCCCCATTCCGTTTCCCATTCCTTTCCATTACATGCCGCATTCCATTCCACATTCCATTCCCCATTCCGTTCCCCATTCCATTCCATTCCATTCTCCGTTATATTCTATATTCTATTTCTCATTCCATTTTATTCCATTCCCCATTCCATTCTCTCTTCCATTCCATTCAATTCTCCATTCCATTCCCCATTCCATTCCATTACTTGGTCCATTCCATTCCGCATCCATTCCCCCTTCCATTCCCCATTCCATTCCTCATTCCATTCCATTCCATTCCCCATTCCATTCCCCGTTCCATTCCATTTCATTTCCATTCCATCCTATATTCTATTTCTCATTCTATTCCATTCCATTCATCATTTCATTCAATTACATGCCCCATTCCATTCCATTCCATTCTCCATTCCTTCCCCATTCCATTCCCCGTTGCATTCCATCCCATTCCCCATTCCATTCTCCATTCCGTTCCATTTCACTCCGTCTTTCATTCAATTCTGTTCCCCTTTCCATTTCCCATTCCATTCCATTCCATTCTCCATTCCATTCTATATTCCATTGGTCATTCCATTACATTTCATTCCACATTCCATTCTACATTCCATTCTATTCCATTCTCCATTCCACTACCCAGTCCACTCCCCATTCACTTCAGTTCTATTCCATTCCCCATTATATTCTCCATTCAATTCCCATTTTCATTCCCCATTACATTTCATTCCATTCTCCATTCAATTCTATATTCCATTTCTCATTCCATTTCATTCCATTCCCCATTCCTTTCCGCATTCCTTTCCCCATTGCATTCCCCGTTCCATTCCATTCCATTCTTCAAACCATTCCCCATTCCATTCTCCATTCCATTCAACATTACATTCCCCATTCTATTCCCCATTCCATTCCATTCCATTCCCCATTCCATTGCCCATTCCATTTAACATTCCATTCCATTACATGCCCCATTCCATTCCCCATTCCATTCCCCATTCCTTTTCCCATTCCATTCCATTCGATTCCCCATTCCATTCCCCGTTCCATTCCATTCCATTAAACAATCCATTCTACATTCAATTTCTCATTCCAATTCACTGCATTCCATATTCCATTCTCCATTCCATACCCAATTAAATTACACATTCCATTTTCCCTTGCATTCCATTCCATTCTATTCCCCATTGAATTCCTCGTTCCTTCCCATTCCATTCCATATTCCATTCCATTTCATTCTAAATTCCATTCCAATCCGTTCTCCATTCCATTCTCCATTCCATTCCCCCTTCCATTCTCCATTCCATTCCCCGTTCCATTCCATTCCATTCCCCATTCCATTCCTCGTTCCATTCCATTTCATTCTCCAAACCATTCCCCATTCCATTCTCCATTCCATTCTCCATTACATTCCGCATTCTGTACCCCGTTCCATTACATTCCATTCTCCATTCCATTCCCCATTCCATTCCATTACTTGGTCCATTCCATTCCGCATCCATTCCCCTTTCCATTTTCCATTCCTTTTCCCGTTTCATTCCATTCGATTCCCCATTCCATTCCTCGTTCCATTCCATTCCAGTAAACAATCCATTCTACATTCAATTTCTCATTCCAATTAATTCCATTCTCCATTCCATTCTCCATTCCATTCCCAATTCCAGTACACATTCCATTCCCCCTTGCATTCCATTCCATTCCATTCCCCATTGCATTCCTCATTCCTTTCCATTACATTCCCCATTCCATTCCATTCCATTCTAAATTTCATTCCAATCCATTCTCCATTCCATTCTCCATTCCATTCCCCATTCCATTCACCATTCCATTAACTGTTATATTCCATTCCATTCCCAATTCCATTCTCCATTCCATTCTCCATTCTATTCCCATTCCATTCCCCGTTCCATTCCATTTTATTCCCCATTCTATTCTACATTCCATTCCACTCCATTCTCCGTTCCATACCATTCCATTCCCCGTTCCATTCCATTCCATTGCCCATTCAGTTCCCCATTCCATTAACCGTTCCATTCCATTCCATTAAACATTTCTTTCTATATTCCATTTCTATTTCTATTTCATTCCATTCTCCATTCCGTTCCCCATTGCATTCCCCATTCCATTCCATTCCATTTTCCATTCCATTCTATATTCCATTTCTCATTCCATTCCATTCCATTCATCATTCCATTCCATTACATGCCCCATTCCATTCCATTCCACTCTCCATTCCTTTCCCCATTGCATTCCCCATTGCATTCCAATCATTTCTCATTTCCATTCCCCATACCATTTCCCAATCCATTCCAATCAATTCTCATTTCCATTCCCCATTCCATTCCCCATTCCATTCCATTGCATTCCCTATTCCATTCCATTCTATTAAATTCGCCATTCCATTCAATATTCCATTTCTCATTCCATTTCATTCCATTCTCTTTCCATTCTCCGTTCCATTCCATTCCATTCTCCATTCCATTCCCCATTCCAATCCCCTTTCCATTCCATTGCATTCTCCATTACATTCTCTATTCCATTTCTCATTCCATCACATTCAATTCCCCGTTCCATTCTCCTTTCCAATCCTTTCCATTCTCAACTCCATTCTCCATTACTTTTCTCGTTCCATTTCATTCCATTCCCCATTCCATTCCCCATTCCATTCCCGGGTCCATTCCATACCATTCTCCATTCTATCCTCTATAACATTTCTCATTCCATTTCATTCCATTCCCCATTCCATTCTCCGTTCCAATCCATTCCATTTTCCACACCATTTTCCATTCCATTCCCCGTTCCATTCCATTCCATTCCCTATTATATCTCCATTCCAATACCAATTTCAATCCCCATTCCATTTCATTCCATTCTCCATTCCATTCTATATTCCATTTCTCATTCCTTTTCATTCCATTCCCCCTTCCTTTCCCCATTCCATTCACCATTCCATTCACCACTACATTCCATTGCATTTCCCAATCCATTCCTCGTTACATTCCATTTCATTCCCCATTCCATTCCCCATTACATTCCATTGCATTCACCATTACATTTTCCATTTTATTCCCCATTCCATTCACCATGCCACTCAGTTCAATTCCCCATTCTATTCTCCAATGCATTAGCCATTCCATTCCCATTCCATTCCCCGTTGCATTCTATTCCATTAAACATTTTATTCTTTATTGCATTCTTCATTCCATTTCATTCCATTCCCCATTCCATTCTCCATTCCATTTCCCGTTCCACCCCATTCCATTCCACATTCCCTTCCCCATTCCATTCCCCGTTGCATTCATTTTCTTTCCCCATTCCATTCCACATTCCATACCATTCCATTCCTGATTCCGTTTACTGTTACCTTCCATTCCATTCCTCATTCCTTTCCAATACATGCTCCATTCCACTCCCACTCCATTCGTCTTTTCCTTCCATTTCATTTTCCATTCCATTCCATATTCCAATTCTCATTAATTTCATTCCATTCCCCATTCCATTCTCCATTAAATTTGGCGTTCCCTTACATTCCATTCCCCATTCCATTCCCCATTACTTTCCTTGTTCCATTCCATTCCATTCCCCCTTCCATACCCCTTTCCATACCCCATTCAGTTCCATTCCATTCCTA
This sequence comes from Alouatta palliata, assembly GCA_004027835.1. Lineage (NCBI taxonomy): Eukaryota > Metazoa > Chordata > Mammalia > Primates > Atelidae > Alouatta > Alouatta palliata. Next base: position 3,765 of record PVKV010040242.1, read on the forward strand.
ATTCGATTCCCAGTTCCACTCCATTCCATTCTCCAATTAATTCCCCATTCCATTCTCCATTTCTTTCCCCATTACATTCCCCATTCTGTTCCCCATTCCATTACATTCCATTCTCCATTCCATTCCCCATTCCATTTCCCATTACTTTCCATTACATGCCCCATTATATTCCACATTCCATTCCCCATTCCGTTCCCCATTCCATTCCATTCCATTCTCCATTATATTCTATATTCTATTTCACATTCCATTTCATTCCATTCCCCATTCCATTCTCTACTCCATTCCATTCCATTCTCCATTCCATTCCCCATTCCATTCCATTACATGATCCATTCCATTCCCCATTCATTCCCCATTCCATTCCCCATTCCTTTTCCCGTTCCATTCCATTCCATTAAACAATCCATTCTACATTCAATTTCTCATTCCAATTCACTCCATTCCCCATTCCATTCTCCATTACATTCGAAATTCCATTACACATTCCATTCCCCTTGCATTCCATTACATTCCATTCCCCATTGCATTCCTCGTTCCTTTCCATTCCATTCCCCATTCCATTCCATTCCATTGTAAATTCGATTCCAATCCATTCTCCATTCCATTCTCCATTCCATTCCCCATTCCATTCCCCATTCCATTAGCCGTTCCATTCCATTCTATTCCCCATTCCATTCTCCATTGCATTCTCCATTCCATTCCCCATTCCATTCCCCGTTCCATTCCATTCTATTCCCCATTCTATTCTGCGTTCCATTCCACTTCATTCTTCATTCCATACCATTCAATTTCCCGTTCCATTCCATTCCACTCCCCATTCAGTTCCCCATTCCATTAACTGTTCCATTCCATTCCATTAAACATTCCTTTCTATATTCCATTTCTAATTCTATTTCATTACATTCTCCATTCCATTCCCCATTGCATTCCCCATTCCATTCCATTCCATTTTCCATTCTATTCTATATTCCCTTTCTCATTCCATTCTATTCCATTGCATTCATCATTCCATTCCATTACATGCCCCATTCCATTCCATTCCATTCTCCATTCCATTCCTCATTCCTATCTCCTTTCCATTCCATTGCATTCTCCATTCCATCCTCTATTCCATTTCTCATTCCATCTCATTCAATTCCCCATTCCATTCTGCGTTCCAATCCATTCCATTCTCCACTCCATTCTCCATTACGTTCCCAGTTCCATTCCATTCCATTTACCATTCCATTCTCCATTCCGTTCCCTATTTCATTCCCCATTCCTTTCCATTCCATTCTCCATTCCGTTATATATTCCGTTTCTCATTCCATTTCATTCCATTCCCCATTCCATTCTCTGTACCATTCCATTTGATTTTGCATTCCAGTACCCATTCCACTCCCCGTTCCATTCCATTCCATTCTCCATTCCATCCTATATTCCATTTCTCATTCAGTTTCATTCCATTCCCCATTCCTTTCTCCGTTCCAATCTATTCCATTTTCCACATCATTTTCCATTCCATTCTCCGTTCCATTCCATTCCATTCCCCATTGCATTCTCCATCCATTCCCAATTTCATTCCCTGTTCCATTTCATTCCATTCTCCATTCCATTCTATATTCCATTTCTCATTCCATTTCATTCCATTCCCCCTTCCCTTCCCCATTCCATTCCTCTTTCCATTCAGAGTTACATTCCATTGCATTCCCCATTCCATTACCCGTTACATTCCATTGCATTCCCCATTCAATTCCCCATTACATTCCGTTGCATTTCCCTTTCCATTCACCGTTACATTCCATTGCATTCCCCATTCCTTTCTCCATTCCATTCCCCATTCCATTCCCCATGCCAGTTAATTCCATTCCACATTCCATTCTCCATTGCAATAGCCATTCCATTCCCATTCCATTCCCCATTGCATTCTATTCCATTAAACATTTCATTCTATATTCCATTCCTCATTCCACTTCATTGCATTCCCCATTCCATTCTCCATCCCATTCCCCATTACATTCACCATTTCATTCCAATCCATTGCCCATTCCAATCCATTCCACATTCCATTCTTCGTTCCATTCCATTCCATTCCCCATTCCACTCCATTACATGCCACATTCCATTGCCTATTTCATTCCCCATTCCATTCCCGATTCCATTCCAGGTTCCATATCATTATATTCCCCATTCTATTCCCCATTGCATTCCCCGTTCTATTCCATTCCATTCTCCAATCCATTCCATTACATGCCCCATTCCATTCCGCATTCCATTCCATTCAATTCTCGATTCCATTCCATTACATGCGCCATTCCATTCCCCATTCCATTCCCCATTCCTTTCCATTCCATTACCCATTCCATTCCACAATCTATTCCCCATTCCATTCCATTCCATTCCTGATTTCATGGCATAATATGCCACATTCCATTCCCCATTCCATTCCCCATTCCTTTCCATTCCATTACCCATTCCATTCCACAATCTATTCCCCATTCCATTCCATTCCATTCCTGATTTCATGGCATAATATGCCACATTCCATTCCCCATTCCATTCCCCATTCCATTCGATTCCATCCCCATTACATTCCCCGTTCCATTCAATTCCATTCACCAATCCGTTCCCCATTCCATTGTCCATTCCATTAACTATTACATTCCCCATTCCGTTCCCCATTCCATTCCATTCCATTGTCCCTTATATTCCCCATTCCATTCCATTGCATGCCCCATTCCATTCCACATTCCATTCCCCATTCTGTTCCCCGTTCCATTCCATTCCATTATCCATTATATTCTGTATTCTATTTCTCATTCCATTTCATTCATTCCCCATTCCATTCTCTATTCCATTCCATTCCATTCTCCATTCCATTCCCCATTGCATTCCATTACATGATCCATTCCCTTCCCCATTCCATTTCCCATTCCCTTCCCCATTCCGTTCCCCGTTCCATTCCATTCGATTCCCCATTCCATTCCCCGTTCCATTCCATTTCATTAATCAATCCATTCTACATTCAATTTCTCAATCAAATTCTTTCCATTCCCCATTCCATTCTCCATTCCGTTCCCAATTCCATTACAAATTCCATTACAAATGCCCCTTGCATTCCACTCCATTCCATTCCATTCCCCATTGCATTCCACGTTCCTTTCCATTCTATTCTCCATTCCATTCCATTCTAAATTCCATTCCAATCCATTCTCCATTCCATTCTCCTTTTCATTCCCATTACATTCCCCATTCCATTAACCTTTATATTCCATTCCATTCCCCACTCAATTCCCCATTCCATTACCCTTTCCATTCCATTCCATTAAACATTCCTTTGTATATTCCATTTCTTATTCTATTTCATTCCATTCTCCATTCCATTCCCCATTGCATTCCCCGTTCCATTCCACTGCATTTTCTATTCCATTCTATATTCCATTTCTCATTCCATTCCATTCCATTAATCATTCCATTCCATTACATGCCCCATTCCATTCCATTCCATTCTCCATTCCATTCCGCATTCCATTCCCCGTTGATTTCCATTAAATTCTCTTTTCCATTCCCCATTCAATTCCCCTTTCCATTCCATCCCATGCCCCATTCCATTCTCCGTTCTATTCCATTTCACTCCCTCTTCCATTCAATTCCGTTCCCCTTTCCATTCCCCGTTCCATTCCATTCCATTCTCCAAACCATTCCCCATTCCATTATCCGTTCCATTCCCCATTCCATTCCCCATTCTGTTCCCCGTTCCATTCCATTCCATTCTCCATTCCATTCCCCATTCCATTTCCCATTCCATTCCATTACATGCCGCATTCCATTCCACATTCCTTTTCCCTTTCTGTTCCCCATTTCATTCCATTCCATTCTCCATTATATTCTATATTCTATTTCTCATTCCATTTCATTCCATTCCCCATTCCATTCCCTATTACATTCCATTCCATTCCCCATTCCATTCCATTCCATTAAATTCTGCCTTCCATTCAATATTCCATTTCTCATTCCATTTCATTGGATACTCCTTTCCATTCTCTGTTCCATTCCATTCCATTCTCCATTCCAATACCCTTTCCATTCCATTGCATTCTCCATTCCATCCTCTATTCCAATTCTCATTCCATCACATTCAATTCCCCATTCCACTCTCCTTTCCAATCCATTCCATTCTCCACTCCATTCTCCATTACATTCCCCATTCCATTCCATTCCATTCCTTTCCATTCCCTATTCCATTCTCCATTCCTTTCCCAATTTCATTCCCCATTCCATTCCATTCCATTCTCCATTCCATTATATATTCCATTTCTCATTCCATTTCATTATATTCCCCATTCCATTCTTCATACCATTCCATTCAATTTTTGATTCCATTACCCATTCCACTTCCCCTTCCATTCCATTCGATTCCCCATTCCATTCCCCGTACCATTCCATTCCATTAAACAATCCATTCTACATTCAATTTCTCATTCCAATTCATTTCATTCCCCATTCCATTCTCCATTCCATTCCCAATTCCAGTACACATTCCATTCCCCCTTGCATTCCATTCCATTCCATTCCCCATTGCATTCCTCGTTCCTTTCCATTCCATTCCCCATTCCATTCCATTCCATTCTAAATTCCATTCCAATCCATTCTACATTCCATTCTCCATTCCATTCCCCATTCCGTTCCCCATTCCATTAACCGTTATATTCCATTCCATTCACAATTTCATTCTCCATTCCATTCTCCATTCCATTACCATTCCATTCCCCATTCCATTCCATTCCATTCCCCATTCCATTCTCCATTCCGTTCCCAATTTCATTTACCTTTCCATTCCATTCAATTCTCCATTCCATTCCATTCAATTCTCCATTCCATTATATATTCCATTTCTCATTACATTTCATTCCATTCCCCATTCCATTTTTCGTTCCAATCCATTCCATTTTCCACACCATTTTCCATTCCATTCTCTTTTCCATTCCATTCCATTCCCCATTACATTCTCCATTCCAATCCCAATTTCATTCCCCATTCCATTTCATTCCATTCTCCATTCCATTTTATATTCCATTTCTCATTCCTTTTCATTCCATTCCCTCTTCCTTTCCCCATTCCATTCCCTCTTCCTTTCCCCATTCCATTCCCCATTCCATTCCCCGTTACATTCCATTGCATTCCCCAATCCATTTATCGTTACATTCCATTTCATTCCCCATTTCATTCCCCAATGCATTCCCCATTCCCTTCTCCATTCCATTCCCCATTCCATTCACCATGCCACTCAATTCAATTCCCCATTCCATTCTCCATTGCATTAGCCATTCCATTCCCATTCCATTCCCCGTTGCATTCTATTCCATTAAACATTTCACTCTATATTGCATTCTTCATTCCATTTCATTCCATTCCCCATTCCATTCTCCATTCCATTTCCCGTTCCACTCCATTGCATTCCACATTCCCTTCCCCATTCCATTCCCCGTTACATTCCATTCCTTTCCCCATTCCATTCCACATTCCATTCCATTCCATTCCCAATTCCATTTACTGTTACCTTCCATTCCATTCCTCATTCCTTTCCATTACATGCCCCATTCCACTCCCCACTCCATTCGTCGTTACATTCCATTTCATTTTCCAATCCATTCCATATTCCATTTCTCATTAAATTTTATTCCATTTCCCATTCTATTCTCAATTAAATTTGGCGTCCCCTTACATTCCATTCCCCATTCCATTCCCCATTGCATTCCCCGTTCCATGCCATTCCATTCTCCAATTCATTCCCCATTCCATTCTCCACTCCATTCCCCATTCCATTCCCCATTCTGTTCCCCATTCCATGCTCCATACCATTCTCCATTCCATTTCCCATTCCATTCCATTACATGCCCCATTCTCTTCCACATTCCATTCCCCATTCCGTTCCCCATTCCATTCCATTCCATTCCATTCTCCATTATATTCTATATTCTATTTCTCATTCCATTTCATTCCATTCCCCATTCCATTCTCTATTCCATTCCACTCCGTTCTCCATTCCATTCCCCATTCCATTCCATTACATGATCCATTCCATTCCCCATTCCTTTTCCTGTTCCATTCCATTCCATTAAACAATCCATTCTACATTCAATTTCTCATTCCAATTCACTAAATTCCTCAATCCATTCTCCATTCCATTCCCAATTCCATTACACATTCCATTCCCCCTTGCATTCGTTTCCATTCCATTCCCCATTGCATTCCTCATTCCTTTCCCTTCCATTCCCCATTTCACTCCATTCAATTCTAAATTGCATTCCAATCCATTCTCCATTCCATTCTCCATTTCACTCCCATTCCATTCACCATTCCATTCCATTCCATTCTAAATTCCATTCCAATCCATTCTCCATTCCATTCTCCTTTTCATTCCCATTCCTTTCCCCATTCCATTAACCGTTCCATTCCATTCCATTAAACATTCCTTTGTATATTCCATTTCTAAATCTATTTCATTCCATTCTCCATTCCATTCCCCATTGCATTCCCCGTTCCATTCCATTCCATTTTCTATTCCATTCTATATTCCATTTCTCATTCCATTCCATTCCATTCATCATTCCATTCCATTACATGCCCCATTCCATTCCATTCCATTCTCCATTCCATTCCGCATTCCATTCCCCTTTGCATTCCATTCAATTCTCCTTTCCATTCCCCATTCCATTCCCCGTTCCATTCCATCCCATTCCCCATTCCATTCTCCTTTCCATTCCATTTCACTCACTCTTCCATTCAATTCCATTCCCCTTTCCATTCGCCATTCCATTCCATTCCATTCTCCATTGCATTCTATATTCCATTCTATATTCCATTTCTCATTCCATTTCATTGTATTCCCCTTTCCTTTCTACATTCCATTCTATTCCATTCTCCATTCCATTACGCATTCCACTCCCCATTCCATTCCATTCTCCATTATATTCGCCATTACATTCCCAGTTTCATTTCCCTTTCCTTTATATTCCATTCTCCATTCTATTCCATGTTCCATTTCTCATTCCATTTCATTCCATTCCCCATTCCTTTCCCCATTCCATTCCCCATTCCATTCCCCATTCTATTCCATTGCATTCCCCATTCCATTCTTTATTCCATGCCCCATTCCTTTCACCATACCACTCAATTCCATTACCCATTCCATTCTCCACTTCATTAGCCATTCCATTCCCATTCCATTCTATTCCATTAAACATTTCATTCTACATTCCATTCCTGAGTCCATTTCATTTCATTCCACATTCCATTATCCATTCCATTTCCCGTTCCACTTCATACCGTTCCATATTCCATTCCCCATTCCATTCCCCATTCCATTCCATTCCTTTCCCCTTTCCATTCCATACCATTCCCTATTCCTTTTCCTGTTACCTTCCATTCCATTCCTCATTTCTTTACATTACATGCCCCATTCCACACCCCATTCCATTCGTCGATACATTACATTTCATTTTACATTCCATTCCATATTCCATTTCTCATTCCATTTCATTCCATTCCCAATTCCATTCTCCATTCCATTTCCCGTTCCACTCCATTCCATTCCACATTCCATTCCACATTCCATTCTCCATTCCATTCCATTCCTTTCCCCATTCCATTCCCCATTCCATTCCCGATTCCATTTCCTGTTACCTTCCATTCCATTCCTCATTCCTTTCCATTACATACCCCATTCTGCTCCCCACTCCATTCGTCGTTCCATTCCATTTCATTCTCCATTCCATTACATATTCCATTTCTCATTCCATTTCATTCCATTCCCCATTCCATTCTCCGTTAAATTTGCCATTCCCTTCCATTCCATTCTCCATTCCATTCTCCATTCAATTCCCCGTTCCATTGCATTCCATTCCCCCTTCCATTCCCAATACCATTCCCCATTAAATTCCCCTTTCCATTCCATTCCATTCTCCAAAACATTCCCTATTCCATTCTCGATTCCATTCCCCATTACATTCCACATTCTGTTCCCCATTCCATTCCATTCCATTCTCCATTCCATTCCCCATTCCATTTCCCATTCCATTCCATTACATGCCGCATTCCTTTCCACATTCCATTCCCCATTCCATTCCCCATTCCATTCCATTCCATTCTCCATTATATTCTATATTCTATTTCTCATTCCATTTCATTCCATTCCCCAATCCATTCTCTATTCCATTCCATTCAATTCTCAGTTCCATTCCCCATTCCATTCCATTACATGAACCATTCCATTCCACATCCATTCTCCATTCCATTCCACATTCCTTTTCCCATTCCATTCCTTTCGATTCCCCATTCCATTCCCCGTTCCATTCCATTCATTAAACAATCCATTCTACATTCATTTTCTCATTCCAATTCATTCCATTCCCCATTCCATTCTCCATTCCATTCCCAATTCCAGTACACATTCCATTCCCCCTTGCATTCCATTCCATTCCATTCTCCATTGCATTCCTTGTTCCTTTCCATTCCATTCCCCATTCCATTCCATTCCATTCTAAATTCCATTCCAATCCATTCTCCATTCCATTCTCCATTCCATTCCCCATTCCATTCCCCATTCCATTAACCATTCCATTCCATTCCATTCCCAATTCCATTCTCCATTCCATTCCC
>PVKV010040243.1:0-12407 GCA_004027835.1 Alouatta palliata
ATATACCCAGTAATGGGATTGCTGGGTCAAATGGAATTTCTATTTCTAGGTCCTTGAGGAATCGCCACACTGTCTTCCACAATGGTTGAACTAATTTACACTCCCACCAACAGTGTAAGAGTGTTCCTATTTCTCCACATCTTCTCCAGCATCTGTTGTCTCCAGATTTTTTAATGATCGCCATTCTAACTGGCGTGAGATGGTATCTCAATGTAGTTTTGATTTGCAGCTCTCTAATAACCAGTGATGATGAGCATTTTTTCATATATTTGTTGGCTTCATGTATGTCTTCTTTTGTAAAGTGTCTGTTCATATCCTTCACCCACTTTTGAATGGGCTTGCTTGTTTTTTTCTTGTAAATCTGTTTCAGTTCTTTGTAGATTCTGGATATCAGCCCTTTGTCAGATGGGTAGACTGCAAAAATTTTTTTCCCATTCTGGTGGTTGCCGATTCACTCTAATGACTGTTTCTTTTGTTGTGCAGAAGCTGTGGAGTTTGATTAGGTCCCATTTGTCTATTTTGGCTTTTGTTGTCAATGCTTTTGGTGTTTTGGTCATGAAGTCCTTGCCTACGCCTATGTCCTGAATGTTTTGCCTAGATTTTCTTCTAGGGTTTTTATGGTGTTAGGTCTTATGTTTAAGTCCTTAATCCATCTGGAGTTAATTTTAGTGTAAGGTGTCAGGAAGGGGTCCAGTTTCTGCTTTCTGCACATGGCTAGCCAGTTTTCCCAACACCATTTATTAAACAAGTTATCAAACTGCTTTCCACAAGGGCTGAACTAATTTACATTACCACCAGTAGTGTATAAGCATTTCCTTTTCTCCACAACTGCACCAGCATCTGTTATCTTTGTGACATTTTAATAATAGCCATTCTGACTAGTGTGAGATAGCATCTCACTGTGGTTTTGATTTGCATTTCTCTAATGATTAGTGATGTTGAGCATTGTTTAATATGCTTGTTGGCTGCATGTGTGTCTTCTTTTGAAAAGTGTCTGTTCATGTGCTTTGCCCACTTTTTAATGGAGTTGTTTGTTTTTTGCTTGTTGGCTTAAGTTTCATATAGATTCTGGGTATTAGACCTCTGTCAGATGTGTAGTGTGTAAATATTTTCTCTCATTCTGTAGGTTTCTGCAGAGACTTTCTACATTGCAGAATAAATAAGACAGTCTGTTGGAAGGCCCATGTAGTAGGGAACTGAGGGCAGCCTTGAAAGTGGCTACCAGCTGATAGCCAAGAGCCAAAAAGAAGCCAGAGCCTTCATTCCGACAACTGAAAAAAATGTGTTTCTGCCAATGAACTCAGTGACGTTGGAAATGGACGCTTTTCCAGGTGAGTCTCCAGATAAAAATTCAGTCCTCACTGACACACAGATTGCAGCCTTAAAGAGAACCCAGTTAAGCTATGCCTCAACTCTGGGGCCACAGAAACTGAGATATAATAAATGTCTATTTTAAATCTCTAAGATTGTGGTAAATTTGGTGCAGCAACATAAAATGAAAGACAAACCTAACATCATGAGATAACTACAAATTAAAAGTCAAATGAGATAGTATCCTTTATAATAACACAATCACAAAAATCCAAACATTCATTAATATACACTTTTGCTGAGTCTTTGAGAAAACATACCCTCTCACGTACTGTTCATAGAAGGGCCAACTAGTACAATTCCATATGGAGGCTAGTTTTGCAATACCTATAAAAATTATAACTACTTTTTGTCCAAGTGATTGCAGTTTTGGGAATTTATTCTACCAGTGAACTGGCTCCCAAATACAGTGTACTACATTTGGGGATTATTCGTAACAGGAAAAAATGGAATTTACTGGGGATTATTTTTAATAGCAAAAAATGTAATTATCCTAATTGTGTATTAATAAGAAACTGATTAAATAGATTATGGTACACTCATATATTATAACTCTTCAGCTGTTAAAAAAATAAATAAACACGGAGAAGACATCTGGTCTCCAGAACAAGAAAACAGCTGAACAAACTGCAAGTAAACAACTTTTCTAAGACACGTCAGAGATCTGAAGTCACAGGGCAAATTGTCAAACTGTCACCCAAAACTGGAGAGATAGGAGAATACAGAGAATCACTTAGGATAGCAGCTATAGCTGGAACCTGGTAGGCACATTCAAAGGTAATTGACTAATTACTGGAGCCTCAGCTTGGACTAGCTTGAGAGATTAAAAATTCCTGGTGCCCACCCTCAGGGCAACCCCACACTTTCATGAGTTTTACTTCCAAGAGCCCCAATAGGTTCTTAGGGTGAAGATGGGGTAGGGGAAATACCCCCAATCTGTCAGCTTAGGGAGGGGAAAAGTAGCAATTTCGAAATACACCCACAGCATTGTATTCTCATTAGCAAAGGCCTATCCTCAATGGAAAGAAACTATTTTACTGGAGCCCAGCTAACTTCAAAGGTAAGAAACACCTTGTAGCCTCTGCTAGCCTTCCTGCCTCACCTAACCAGAAAAAAAAAAAAAAAAAAAGCCAAGATGCATTTGTAAATGTTGCAGAACAAGAGCAGAGGTCCACTCAAAGATAAGACCTAATCATAGGTATATAGAATGCTTCCCCACATCCCAAACCTTACCATCACATCAACAGGCCTCATGTGTAATAATGAGGGATTACAGCTGAAAGAACTCCAAAGCTCAGACTCTATTTAAGGAGTCTCTCAGCAAACTCACAGATATAGAGAGAGACAAAAACAAGGACACTACAGGAAATTTTAGCTACAACAAGCAGTAAACCCAGCCTAACTCTTAGCCAGATCAACACAAAATCTCACACTAATGGCTTGTTACCTCAGCTCCTTTTATCTAATGAATAATGTCTTTCAAAAAAATGTGAAAGGCATGCTAAAAAAGCAAAAAATACAGCTTGAAGAAAGAAACCCAGTATCAGAACCAGACTCAGATACAGCAGAGACTTGTGAAATATCAAACTTGAGAACTTAAAATAACTGATTGGTAGCTAAGGTCTCTCATAGAAAAAGTAGACAACATGCAAGAAGAGATGGGCAATGAAAGCAGAACGTGGACACTTAGCTAGGTGCAGTGGCTTATGCTTGTAATCCCAGCACTTTGGGAGGCAGAGGTGGGTGGATCATTTGAGGTCAGGAGTTCGAGACCAGCCTGGCCAACATGGTGAAATCCCATCTCTACTAAAAATACAAAAATTAGCTGGACACGGTGGCCCACACCCTAATCCCAGATACTTAGAAGCTGAGGCATGAGAATCGCTTGAACCCAGGAGACAGAGTTTGCAGTGAGCCAAGATCACACCACTACACTCCAGCCTGGGTAACAGAGTGAGACTCCAACTCAAAAAAAAAAAAAAAAAAAAAAAATTAAGATGAAATCTTTAAGAGGAAATTTTTTTAATGCAGAAATCAAAACCGCTATAATAGATATGAATAAGGCCTCTGAGCGACTTATGCATAGACTGGATATAGTTGAGGAAACAAATCAGTAAACTTGAAGATATGTCAACCCAAACTTCTCAAACTGAAAAACTAACAGAAAAAAAATTAACAAAAGAAGCAGGATAGCCAAGAGTGGTGTAACAGGTACAAAAGATTACATATGTGTAATGAGAATACCAGAAGGAAAATAAGAAAAGATCAGAAGAAATAAGTAATAATAAAGAAATAATATGTAATAGTTATAATTGAGGAGAATTTTCCAAAAATAATGACAGACATCATAAGGATATTATACTCAAACTGTAGAAAATCAACATAAGGAGAAAACTTGAAAGATACACACACACACACACACACACACACACACACACAGACAGAATATGTGCCCATGGTTTAGTGTCCATATATAAGTGAAATTAATGATCTATGTATATTGCAAACTCTAGGGAAAATGATGAAAGAATTTTTAAAACAAGTATAAAGAATATACTAAGATAGGAGAGAGAAAGGAATTATCAAATGTTCAATTAAAGTCAGTAAAGGCACAAGAAAAAGTGAAAGACAAAAAAGAAATAAATACCAAGGGTAATGACTACAAAATAGTTATAAATGGGACCAATATCAATACAACTATATCAGTAAGTACTTTAAATGTGAATGGTCTAAATATACCAATTAAAAGACAGAGACTGTAAAAATGGATTTTAATAAAACAAGACACAATTACATGTGGCCTACAGGAAACTTACTTTAAACATAAAAACACAGAAAGATGAAAAGTAAAGGAATGGAGAAAGACATACCATTCAAACACTAATCAAAATAAAGCAGGAGTTGCTATACTAATTTCAGACAAAACTTCAGAGAAAAGGAAATTATCAGAGATACAGAGGGACATTACATAATTGCTAAAGGGTTAATTCTCTAAAAAGACACAGTAATTCTTAACGTGTATGTGCCTAACAACAAAAACCATCAAAAAAAAAAAAAGTGAAGCAAAAAAGTGATAAAACTGCAAGGAAAAACAGATGAATCCACTATTGTAGTTGGAAACTTCAAAACCCCTCTCAGTAATTGACAGATCCAGCAGGGAGAAAATCTGTAAGGGTACAGTCAAACTGAAAAGCAACATCAATCAACTGGATCTAATTGACATTTATAGAATATTTATCCAAGAACAGTAGAACACACATTCTTCTCAATCTCACATGGACATTCACTAAAATAGACTATATTATGGGCCATAAAATACACATCAACACATTTAAAATAATAGAAATCATGCAAAATATGTTCTCAGGCTACAGTGGAATTAAACTAGAAGTTAATAACAGAAAGATAGCTGGAAAAATCCCAAAATATTTAGATATTAAACACTCTTCTAAATAATCCATGGGCCAAAGTATCAAGAGAAATTTTTAAATATTCAACACTAAATAAAAAGATAACTTATCAAAACTTTTGAGATGAAGAGAGGAGTCAAGATGGCTGACTAGGTATAGCCAGGAAGAGCTTCTCCCACTGAGAGACCAGATCGTCAAGAAGAATGGCACACTCTGAGCAGATCTTCAGAAGGAAGGCATTGAGAATGGTCAGAGGGAGGACAAATACTATGGGCTGAAAAAGTAGGAAGCTGAGAACGCTGCACAAGATTATCAAGTACCAGGACTCACTCCCGGCCCTGTGGAGCTCCAGTGGAAGGATGAGTTAAATAGGCATGAGTGGCCTACCTTCACCACAAACCTCCAGAATTCTAACTGCAGGAGACCTCATGACCCACACGGACATTTGAACTGACAGGAAGTGCTGCTTAGAGAGCTGGCAGGAGCAGGACTCCAGACTTCATGGAGCCCAGAGGGTTTGACATGGAATGGCTGAGTGGAACCCAGCAAGGAATGCTCATCCCCCAAGACTTGCCACACTCCTATAGGTGGCTTTGGTCTTCATTGACTGCCTTTGTTGACTGGACAGGACAAGGATATCTCACCTGTGAAATTGGACCAGTATGATCTAAACAACCCCCACCCAGCCCACCACCACCCAGGTTCCTGCCTGGCTGCACTCACTTGCAGCCTCAGATGCCCAACCAGGGTATTTCCTAGTGGCAACTACCATAGCTCTTTCACTGGCATATTCCACTTAACTATCAGAGAGCTTTTGCAGATGGGTCCCCAACAATGTTCATTTATGTGTAGTCTCTCCCCATTGCTTTTGCTAGCATGTGCACATGTGCAGACTTCATTGTCATCACCTCACCTCCACTAGTGCATATGCACACAGATCCCAGCACACCAACACCACAGGTGTACACACACTAGCATGGACCCTGTTGCCATCATCCTAAAGAAGTGCTTTTCCAGACACTGCATTCCCCCCCGCTCCACCATTGAAGTGCTGTTGCCACCAGACTGGGAACACCTTGGCCCCTTTAGTGCATCAGGTACTTAACCTTGAGCAGCCTAACAAACTCATAGGCATGGTCCAAGCCATTTAGGGTTACAGCACACGGCCCAGGAGTATTGAGCCGAGATTTGACCCTCTAAAACCATCCAGAAACAGAGCCAGTCATCTAAACCCAACTTGTACTACAGACACATCCTCCAGGGCATCAAAGAATAAAAAGGCAAAAAGCACCACCCAAAGAACAGCAGTTTCAAAGATTAAAGGAACATCAGCCCACACAGATGAGAAAGAACCAGCTCAGGAACTTTGGCAACTCTAAAATCGAGTGTCTTCTTACCTTCAAATGATTACACCAGCTCTCAAGCAATGGTTTTTAGCCAGACTGTGAAATGTGAAATAACAGAAATAGAATTCAGAATCTGAAGGAGAATAAACATCACTGAGATTTAGGAGAATGTAGAAATCCAATAGAAGGAATATAAGGAATCCAGTAAAATAATTCAAGAGCTGAAAGGTGAAATATTCATCTTAAGAAAATAACCAAACTGATATGATAGAGCTGAAAAATGAACTATAAGAATTTTGTAATATAAATGGAAGTATTAACAGCAGACTAGACCAAGCTGAGAAAAGAACTTAAGAACTCAAAGACTCTGAGATGGGTTCTTCATATCAATTTATTCAGACAAAAATAAAGAAAAAGAATTTTTTAAAAACGAACAAAACCTCCAAGAAGTATGGAATTACGTAAAGAAATCAAATTTATGAGTTACTGGTACCCCAAAAAGAGGAGGGGGCAAGTGAATTTGAGAATACTGTCCACAAAGATTTCCCCAATCTCACTATAGAGTTCAATATTCAAATTCAGAGAATCCCTGCAAGATATTACACAAGAAAACCACCCCCAAGAACACATAGTCATCAGATTCTCCAAGGTCAACATGAAAGAAAAAATATCTACAAAGAGAACCCCAACAGGCTAACAGTGGTCCTTTCAGTAGAAACCCTAAAAGTCAGAAAAGATTGGGGGCTTAAATGCAGTATCTTTAAAGAAAAGAAATTCCAATGAAGAATTTTATATCCAACCACGCTAAGCTTCATAAGCAAAGGAGAAATGAAATCATTTTCAGACAAGCTATTGCTAATGGAACTCATTACCACCAAACTTGTCTTACAAGAAGTCCTTAAGTGAGTGCTCAACAGGGAAATGAAAGACTGTTATTGGCCACCACAGAAACTTAAAGTACATAGACCATGGCACTATAAAGCAACTACATAATCAAGTCTAGCTAATAACACAATGGTAAAATCAAATCTGCACATATCAATATTAACCTTGAACATACTTTGGTTAAATACCCCACTTAGAAGGGACTGACTGATAAGCTAGATAATGAAGCAAGACCCAACTGTATGCTGTCTTCAAGAAGCCTATCTCACATGCAGTGACACCAATAAGCTCAAAGTGAAGGGATGAGGAAAGATCTATCACATAAATGGAAAACAAGGAAGAGCAGGAGTTGCTATTCTTATTTTAGAAATAAACAGACTGTAAACCAACAATTATCAAAAAGAACAAAGAAGGGAATTACATAATAAAGGGTTCAATTCAACGAGTCAACTTAACTATCCTAAATATATATGCACTCAATACTGGACATCCAAATTCATAAAACAGGTTCTAAGAGACCTAAGAAGAATCTTAGATAACCACACAATAATAGTGGGAGACTTCAACACTTCACTGACACTATTAGACAGATCATCAAGGCAGAAAACTAGAATTTGGGACCTAAACTCGACACTTGACCAAATGGACCTAACAGACATCTACAAAACACTCCACCCAACAACAGAATATACATTCTTCTCATCTCCCCATGGCACATAATCTAAAATTAGCCACATGCTTGCCATAAAAATTCTCAACAAATTCAAGAAAACCTACATCATACTAACCACATTCTTGGATCACAACACAATAAAAATAGAAATAAATACCAAGAAAATTTCTCAAAACCACACACTTACATGAATATTAAATAATTGACTCCTAAATGACTTTTGGGCAAATAATGAAATTTAGCCAGAAATCAAGAAATTCTTTGAAATTAATGAAAACAAAGAACTTCCAGAATCTGTGAGACACAGCCAAGTCAGTGATAAGAGGAAAGTTTATACCACTAAACACCCACATCAAAAAGTAAGAAATATTTTACATTAACACCCTAACATCACACCTAGAGGAACCAGAAAAACAAGAGCAAACCAACCCCAAAGCTAGCAGAAGAAAAGAAATAACCAAAATCGGAGATGAACTGAACAAACTGGAGATATAAAAAAACCATCCAAAAGGTAAATAAAATATAAACGTGGTTCTTTGAAAGAATAAATAAGATTGATAGACCGCTGGCTAGACTAATAAAGAGAAAAAAAGAAAGAAGATCCAAATAAACACAATCAAAAACGACAAAGGGGAAATTACGACCAATCCCCAGAAATACAAAAAACAAAACCCTCAGAGACTATTATTATGTGTACTACCCACACAAACTTGAAATTCTAGAAAATATGGATAAATTTCTGGAAACATACAACCTCTCAAGATTGAACCAGGAAGAAATTGAAACCCTGAACAGACCTATAACAGGTTCTGAAATTGAATAGTAATAAAAAACTTACCAACCAGAAAAAGCCCTAGACCAGACAGATTCACAATTCAATTCCACCAAATCTATAAATAACTGGTACCATTTCTACTGAAACTATTCCAAACAATCAAGAAGAAGGGACTCCTTCCTATCTCATTCTATGAGGCAAGTATCATTTTGATACCAAAACCTGGCAGAGACACAACAAAAAGAAAAAACCTTACACCAATATCCCTGATGAACGTAGATGCAAAAATCCTCAACAAAATGCTAACAAACTGAATCCAGCTACACATCAAAAAACTAATACACCATGATCAGGTAGGATTTGTTCCTGGAATGCAAGGTTGATTCAATGTATGCAACATAAACAACATATGCAAATCAATAAATGTGATTTATCACATAAACACTAAAAGCAAAAAAACACATGATCATCTCAATAGATACACAAAAAACTTTTAACAAAATTAAACATCGCTTCATAATAAAAACTCTCGATAAGCTAAGGCAATCAAGGAAACAAACCTCAAAATAATAAGAGCCATCTGTGACAAACCCACAGCCAACATAATACTGAATGAGCAAAGCTGGAAGCATTCTTCTTGAGAACCAGGACAAGAAAAAGATGCCCACTTACACCACTCCTATTCAACATAGTCCTGAAAGCCCTAGCCAGAGTAATCAGGCAAGAGAAAGAAATAAAAGGCATCCAAATAGAAAAAGAGAATGTTAAACTGTCTCTCTTTGTAGATGATACAATTCTATAGCTAGAAAACCCCACAGTATGCCCCAAAACTCCTAGATCTGATAGATAACTTCAGCAAAGTTTCAGGATACAAAACTAATGCACAAAAATTAGTGGCATTTCTATATACCAATACCATCCAGACTGAGAACCAAATCAAGAACGCAATTCCATTCACAGTAGCCACACAAAACACCCGAAATACCTAGCAATACAGCTCACCACAGAAGAGAAAGATCTCTGCACTGAGAATTAAAAACACTGCTGAAAGAAATCAGATAACACAAATGAAAAAACATTTCACATTCATAGATAGGAAGAATCATACTGTTAAACATTTCACATTCATAGATAGGAAGAATCATACTGTTAAACATATTACCCAAAGCAATTTACAGATTCAGTGGATTCCTATCAAAATACAAACAACATTTTTCAAAGAATTATAAAAAACTATTCTCAAACATATACAGAACCAAAAAAGAGCCTGAATAGCCAAAGGAATTCTGAGCAAAAAAGAACAAAACCAGAGTAACATTCCCTGACTTCAAACTATAGTACAAGACTACAGTAACCAAAACAGTATGGCACAGATATAAAAACAGACACATAGACCAATGGAACAGGTTAGAGGACCCAGAAATAAAAATGCGCACCTATAACCATCTGATTGTTGACAAAGTTGACAATAACAAGCAATAGGGCAAGGACTCCTTATTCAATAAAGGATGTGGGACAAGTGGCTAGCCATATGCAAAAGATTAAAACTAGACCCTCTCTTTCATCATATACAAAAATCAACTAAAGATGGATTAAAGACTTAAGTGTAAAACCTAAAACTATAAGAAACCTAGAAGAAAACCTAAGAAATACCATTCTGGACATAGATTTCATGATGAAGACTCCAAAAAGCAACTGCAACAAAAACAAAAATTGACAAGTGGGACATAATTAAACTAAAGAACTTTTGCACAAGGAAATAAACTATTAGCAGAGTTAACAGACAACCCACAGAATGAGAGAAAATATTTACAAAGCATGTATCCAACAAAGGTTTAATATCCAGAAACTATGTGCAACTTAAACAAGTCAAGAGCAAAAAAAACAAATAACCCCACTAAAAAGTGGGCAAAGGAAATGAACAGACACTTCTGAAAAGAAGACATACATGTGACCTAAAAGTATATGAAGAAATGTTCAACATCACTCATCATTAGAGAAATGCAAATTAAAACCACAATGAGATACCATCTCATACTAGTCAGAATGGCTATTATTAAAAAATCAAAAAATAACATACTGGTGAGGTCACAGAGAAAAGAGAAAGCTTACAGACTGCTAGTGGGAATGTAAATTTAGTTCAGCCACTATGGAAAGCAGGTTAGAGATTTCTCAAATAACTTAAAACAGAATTACCATTCAACCCAGCAATCCCATTGTTAGGTATACACCTGAAGGAACAGAAATCATTCTACCACAGACACATACATGTACACTTACATTTATTGTAGTACTATTCACAATAGCAAAGACATGTACTCAACCTAGATGCCCATCAACGGTGGAATGGATAAAGAAAACGTGGTACATATACATCACGGAATACTATGCCGTCACAAAAAAGAATGAAATTATGTGCTTTGCAGCAACATGGATGCACCTGGAGGCCATTATCCTAAGCAAGTTAATGCAGGAGCAGAAAAGCAATTACTGCATATTCTCACTTATAAGTAGTAGCTAAATATTAAGTATACAAAGAAGGAAGATGCAAAGAAGGAAGCAATAGACACCAGAACCTACTTGAAGGTATAATGTGGGAGATGGGTGAGAAATGAAAAACTACATTTATGCTCACTA
The DNA here is from genome assembly GCA_004027835.1 of Alouatta palliata. Lineage (NCBI taxonomy): Eukaryota > Metazoa > Chordata > Mammalia > Primates > Atelidae > Alouatta > Alouatta palliata. The sequence goes on from PVKV010040243.1 coordinate 11,098, forward strand.
CCTGAATGACGAAATAATCTGTATACCAACCCCCATAAAATACAATTTACCCATGTAGCAAACATGCACATGTGTCCCCTTAACCTTAAATAAAAGTTGGAAGAAAAAAAATTTGGGATGCAATGATAGCAACGCTTAGAGGCAAATTATAACAAATCCACATATTAGAAAAGAACAAAGATCTAAAATCAATAATCTAAATTTCTACCTTAAACACTAGGAAAAAAAGATCAAATGAAATGTAAACAGAAGAAAAAAATACTATTTAGAGCATAAATCAATGAAATTACAAACAGAAAAACTACAAAATCTAAAAAAATCAAAAGCTGTTCTTTGAAAAAGTCAGTGAGAGTTACAAACCTCTAGGTTGGCAAACCAAGAAAACGAGAGAAAATAGAAATTAGAGACTATTGGTGTTGTTTCTGTGGATATTAAAAAGATAATAAATATTATTAATAATTATATGCCTTAAATAACTTAGATGAGATGGACCAGTTGCTTGAAATACACCATCAATTAAACTTCCAACTCATCCCAAAAGAAACAGACAATGTGAACAGACTTATCTAAAAGAAATTTAATCGGTGGTTAAAAACCTTTCAAAACACAAAGCCCAGATGTTTTACTGGTAAATTCCACCAAATATTTATGGCAAAAATGATACCAATTATTTGCAATCTCCTTCAGAAAGTAGAAGCAGATATAACACTTCCTAACCTTCCTAACTTGTTTTATGAAGGCACAATTAGCATAATATCAAAATAGATAAAGACATTACAAGAATGGAAGATTATAAACTAACATGAATATGGATACAAAAATTTTCAACAAAATATTAGCAAATTGAATCCAATAATGTATGAAATAATTATTCACTATGAACAAAAGGGATTTCTTCTAGGTATGCACAGCTGGCTCGGCATTAGAAACCAATTAGCGTAATCCATACCCTTTACTCAAGAAAGTAAGTAAGTCATATGACTATATAAATGAATTTGGAAAACGCATTTGTCAAAACCCAGCACACATTCATAATAAAAACTCTCAGCAAGCTAAGAAAAGAGGCAAACTACTCCAACTAAATAAAGAGCATCTATAAAAACTCTATAGCTGGCCGGGCGCGGTGGCTCACGCCTGTAATCCCAGCACTTTGGGAGGCCGAGGCGGGTGGATCACGAGGTCAAGAGATCGAGACCATCCTGGTCAACGCGGTGAAACCCCGTCTCTACTAAAAATACAAAAATTAGCTGGGCATGGTGGCACGTGCCTGTAGTCCCAGCTACTCGGGAGGCTGAGGCAGGAGAATTGCT
>PVKV010040244.1:0-12410 GCA_004027835.1 Alouatta palliata
AATTTAATAACATTTTCAGTAATTTTTGATTTGAATTTAATCTCAACAAAAGGAAAATCGGAAATAACTGAAAACAAGTTATACTGGCTAATGTATTTCTAAACATGGCAGCACAGCTGAGCAATCAATTAGGCAGTGCCCTCCCTTAAAGACCTCTACACTGGGTGTTTTCTAAGCATTCTGCCTACAAAACAATGCCATCATGCCACTCGATCGCACACACTTTATCTTGGGGACTAATAGTGATATCAGAGCTTAGTGAAGTGTCTAAGTATTTTTTTTTTTTTTTTTTTTTTTTGAGACAGTGTCTCACTCTGCCACCCAGCCTGGAGTGCAGTGACCCGATCATAGCTCACTGAAGCCTTGAACTCCTGGGCTCAAGCAATCCTCCCACCTCAACCTCCTGAGTAGCTGGAACTACAGCCATATGCCACCATGACTGGCTAATTTTTTAATTTTTTGTAGAGACTGGGTCTTGCTTTGTTGCCCAGGGTGGTCTTGAACTCCTGGGTTGAAGAGATCCTCCTGCCTCAGCTTCCCAAAGTGCTGGGATTACAGGCAGGAGCCACTGTGTCTGGCCCCAGTGATTCTTGAAAGATTGCTTTACAAAGTTTCACTGATTATTAACCTCCTATATCTGCACGAAGATTTCTCATCTTCATTTTAAATTCACTTATTTACTGTCAATGTGGGTATGGGTGGACCAAGCCATCACCCTATTTTTCTGACGGATTTTCACTTTCACTACTTCCATATTGTGAGAATGGAAATTTATTTTTTGCTCCTGGACTTTTTCTACTCGAACATTTTTGCTATAAATACTTTTTTGTGAAATACCTGCATATTGATTAGAATAACTGGTGTTTTAGATAATTTCAATTGTTTCCTTATAACTGATTATAAGACTTTTTTAAAGAATAGAATTAATATTTTAATCTTAAAAACAAATAACTGATAATTACGTCTGTGATTCTCTCAGAAATTTGTGACATGGAAATAAATTGCACAATAATCAGCATTTAGGCATTTGTCAGACCAATGGCTATGTTATCTTCTTTAAGGAAGGCCACACTATCTTCTTTGTTTTTAAAATAGAGATTTTATTTTTATTGAAATTGGATAGCCATGGTTATTTAAAAATTTGTCTTTGCAACTTTTTCCATGTGATTCTAAAATGTCTTTGATTTAAAACACAAGCAGTCACAATAAGAACCAGGTTCCAGTATTTGTCTCTGCAAATAGACACTTTTTAAAAGACTATGGTTAGGACAAAGAAAAATCCCAGCTAGATTCTGTAACTGTTTCCACTCTGGGATTTAACAAGTTTTCTCTACTTGTAGACAGGTTAGGTACTGAAAGACTTTTTTTTTCAAGATGGAGTCTCACTCTGTCACCCAGGCTGGAGTGCAGTAGCACAATCGGCTCACTGCAATCCCCGCTTCCGTGGTTCAAGCAAGTCTCCTGCCTCAGCCTCCCAAGTAGCTGGATTACCGGCACATGCCACCACACCCAGCTAATATTTTTATTTTTAGTAGAGATGGCATTGCACCATGTTGGCCAGGCTGGTCTCAAACTCCTGACTTCAAACGATATCACTCGCTTCAGCCTCCCAAAGTACTGGGATTACAGGCATAAGCCACTGCGCCTGGCTCCTGAAAGACTTTTATGTCAATCTGTTGGTAAACCTAATGAACAGCAGATTGCTGGGAATGGGCGGAGTGAGCGTGCTTTTGCTCTGGTACTGTGTGTTGTTCCTGTCTCTGAATGTTCATAAATATGGAAGCTTCTGTGCAAGAAATTAATCATATCACTCTGAACCTGACTTCCAGGCAAAGACCTTGGGATCAGCTATGCATCCTGGTTCACTACAGCTGCCTAACTTTGGGAGAAGTCCACACCAGTTCCCAAACTACTCTCCCAACTCTAGTGTTAAAGACAGCTGAGCTATATAAGCAGACACATGCCTTATAAGAAAGTCAGTTTGATCCAAGAGAGTGGCACATCTAAAGGCTAGAGCCCCATGAGCACTTCATACTTGCTAGTCATGTTCTAAGCACTTACTATGAATTAACTATCCTTACAATGATCTTTAATTTCAGTATCTCTGAATTTAAAACAAGAAACTGGAGCCCAGAGAAGTTGTTAACTTTCTCATTGCAGGAAGGAAGTATCCAAGATCACAGAGCAAGGAATAAGGAGTGAGATTTGAACCCAGGCTGGCTGACTTCAGGGGCCACGTTAGACGAATCAGCTATACTGCCTTTCAAGGTTGAGCAATGAACTAGCAAGAGCAATGGTCTGAAAATCAGGCAATCGGGGTGCTAATTTTAATTATTCAAGTAATTTGTTGGGTGTCCTTGAGCCCTTCAACTTTTCTTTTTAAAAATGGGGTTAGCAGGTTAATAAAGAATTGCAAATTAGAGCAAGCACCATTTTCGTCTATCAAGCTAGAAATGCTTTTTTGCCAGTATTATCAAAGACAGAGGAAAATGGGCACTTTTCTGTATTGCCAGGAAGAGTGTGACAATAACAACAGCAATAGTAATAATAATTGAACTTTACTGAATGCTTAATGTGTGTTATCACTGTAATAATTTCTTTACAGAGATTATCCAGTGTAATCCTAATGGCCACTCCAAGGCATAGGCATGGTAAATAATGAGCCAAAGCTGAGATTTTTCATTGGCCAATAAAGAAGCAAAAGCTTAGAAAGATACAGGATCTGCCAAAGGGCGAGAATTAGTAATGGTGGACAGTAGCGAAAACCTGGCAATCTACTCCAGAGCTTAGGCTTTCAAATATGAACACAATCTTTTCGTCTTTGTTAACATTAGTCAAAGCCCTTAAAATAATCATTTTCTTTAAATTTGCAATTCTCATCTTGGAGTTTATCCTAATCTACTTCAAGGAAATAATCATGAGAATTTGCAAGAATTTAGCTACAAAATATTCATGACAGTTTAGAATAGGATTAAAGGTGAATTTTTTTCCTTCTTTTGCTCATATAAATGTTGTATATTAAATATGCATTACCTTGGCATTTTAAAAAGGTTTTTTATATTGGAAATAGACTAAAAAGATACTAAATATCCTTTTATGTTCCAGAAATCTGACTCTACAGAAGGCAAATACTGTATTTTAAAACCAGCCTGTTGAAAACATTAGCGATTGAAAAATTTTAATTATTAAATGTTAGTCATAATTACCTTATTGTATTGTATTGATTACAAAAATTGACAAGCTGCTGATGATCTTACTCCCCTACCCCCACTTTCTGCTTGCTTTTGCTCTGCAAACTTTCCCTATCTCTCAAATTTCATGTCCTTCAAGAAGTATTCCCTGGCCCTTGGGCTGGTTTTTTGGGGGAGACCTGGGGAATTTCCATTTTTTAAACAATTTAAACAATTTTTTATTGATGCATAACAGATGTACGGTGTAGATCTCATCAGGGTAGTTGGGATATTCATCACCTTAATATTTGTCTTTAAGCTAGAGACATGAATTATTCTCTCCTAGCTATTTGGGGTCTTTTTTTGGGGGGGGTGTTTTGTTTTGTTTTGTTTTGTTGTTTTGTTTTGTTTTGTTTTGTTTTGTTTTGTTTTGTTTTGTTTTTTTGTTTTGTTTTGTTTTGTTTTGTTTTGTTTGAGACGGAGTGTCAAAAACTCTTGTTACCCAGGCTGGAGTGCAATGGCACGATCTCGGCTCACCGCAACCTCCGCCTCCTGGGTTCAAGCAATTCTCCTGCCTCAGCCTCCCGAGTAGCTGGGACTACAGGCGTGCGCCACCACGCCCAGCTAATTTTTGTATTTTTAGTAGAGACAGCGTTTCACCATGTTGACCAGGATGGTCTCGATCTCTTGACCTCGTGATCCACCCGCCTCGGCCTCCCAAAGTGCTGAGATTACAGGCGTGAGCCACCGCGCCCGGCCTGTTTTGTTTTGTTTTTGAGATAGAGTCTCTCTCTGTTGCCCAGGCTGGAGTGCAGTGGCTTGATCTCGGCTCACTACAACCTCTGCCTCCTGGGTTCAAGCAATTCTCCTGCCTCAGCCTCCCAAGTAGCTGGGATTACAGACACTCACCACCACATTCAGCTAATTTTTATATTTTTAGTAGAGGCAGAGTTTTACCATGTTGGCCAGGCTCGTCTTGAACTCCTGACCTCAAGTTATCCACCCACCTCGGCCTCCCAAAGTGCTGGGATTACAGGCATGAGCCACCGCGCCTGGCCTCTCCTAGCTATTTGAAATGTACAATATGTTGTTGTAAACTATAGTCACCCTACTGATGTATCAAACACTGGTCTTACTTATTCTATAAAATCATATGTTTATATTCATTGGTCTGGTTGTTATGGTTGTTTTTTGGGGGCTTCCCTAGGATCCAGGGCATATCTGAATCTGAGCCCTAGATAACACTGTCTATATTTGTTTACCTGTTTCTCTATGAGATTAAACGATCCCTGAGAGCAGAGGCTAATTCTCAATTGACTTTTTATTTCCCAGGCCCTAACACAGCACATCTATGAATAAAAGAGAATTAAATACTCTTTAACAATCAGCAGGCTAGACACAGTGGCTCAGGCCTGTAATCCCAGCACTTTGGGAGGCTGAAGCAGGACGATTGCTAGAGCGCAGAAGTTGGAGACCAGCCTAGGCAACACAGTGAGACCCCATCTCTACAAAAAATTTAAAAATTAGTCAAGCATGGGGGTACACACCTGCAGTCTCAGCTACTTGGGAGGCTGAGGTAGGAGGAGTGGTTGAGCCAGGAAGATCCAGGCTGCAATGAGCTATGATTGTGCCACTATACTAGCCCAGGGAACAGAGCAAGACCCTGTCTCAATCAATCAATCAATAAAATGTCTTAACAATTACCATGACTGTTACCAGATGGAAGGTCTTAACTGAGTTGTCCAGGTTCTTGGCATGTTGTACAGAGTTGAACAAAACACACAAACAAAGCAACAAGAGAACGAAGCAACAACAGACAAACAAAGCAACTAAAGAAAAGAGTAACAAAGGCACAGATTTATGAAGAAGTGGAAGTGCAATTCACAAAATGGGAGTGAGCTCAAGCAAGCGGCTGAAGAGCCTCTTCCATTGCAGCACTCCCCAGGATTTTTATAAAGCCAAAAGAACCCAGTGCCCTTTAGGGACCTCCAATTGGTGATATCCTATGAAGGACTGGCCTGCGACCAATCAGAGGCTCAGGTGACTTCTGTCTATCACAGGAGTGAAGATGTGGCCTGTGTGCTGCCCAATCTTGTTTAGAACTGACTGCACCTGCTGTTCTCTTGCTTCTGCCCCCAACCCTTGGATACCCTAATTCCCCATTTTCCTGCCTCATTACCATGAACAATATGAATTAAATGTTTTTAAGCTTTCATGATCAAGGTTTTAAAACTCTTTTGCATTTCAGAGCATTTCTAAATTAATATCTTGAATTAAGAGATAGTTGATTGACACTTCCTGAGCTCTCTGAGCAAATTATAAGAATGTGTGCAGTCACCATGGTTTTTTTACCTGACTGTAATAAGGCTTAATATTGTTTTGAAAAATGTATCTGCATTTGTCCTACTTACATTCATTGTGCTAACAGAAATACCCTACATGAATTCTGTTTCTAAAGTTAATTTGGCAAACATCTGCTGCAAGAAAATGGTCCAGATGGTTTCTGACATGCAGTGATAATAAATAAGTGGTCCTTTTCACATATTGCATGGTATTTGCTGTAGTTTTCTATTAAAAGGATGCGGTTTTCAAGGGACAAAAAAAAAATCACTTAATTTCATGGCCACATTCAAGGCACATGGAAACATATGTGACTCATGTGTCTAAATGCCAGGTCACTCTTTATAGATTCCAATGGGGTCACATAGCCAGGAATACGTCATGTGTTACTGACTCATGTTGCTTTCTGTTATTTTAATATCACTTGCCACACGCTTTACACATATTATCTTAATTTTTCAATTATTCTCCATAGTAGGTATTATCATTATCTCTATTTTTTTTTTTTTTTTTTTTTTTGAGGCAGAGTTTCACTCTTGTTGCCCAGCTGGAGTGCAATGGCACAATCTCAGCCCATTGCAACCTCCACCTCCCAGGTTCAAGCGATTCTCCTGCCTCAGCATCCCAAGTAGCTGGGATTACAGCCGCCCACCACCACATCTGCCTAATTTTTTGTATTTTTAGTATGGACAGGATTTCACCTTGTTGGCCAGACTGGTCACTAACTCCTGACCTCAGGTGATCCACCCACCTCGGCCTCCAAAAGTGCTGGGATTACAGGCATGAGCCACTGTGCCTGGCCCATTATCTCTATTTTCTAGATGAAGAAACAGTCCAAGGTTTTTAGTAAGCAGCAGAGCACCTGACACCAAAGCCCTGTTCCTAATATCCAGAAACTCTCCATCCAATAGTTTCTGGGCTGTGCTACCTTGTTGCATTCCCACTGGACAAACTCCTGGGTGACGTTTATTGGCTGAGTCTTATTCACCTGCAAAATTGCACAAAGACACCTTGCCACACCTTTGAACCCCATTGTCAGTCCCCTCCGCTCAAAGTGGCATTTGCTGCCCACCCTCCAAGTTGTCAAACACTGAAGCCACAGGAAGAATGACATAGCTGGGGAAATACCTCTCTCACCCGACCCAGTGTCCCTCATTAACATCCAAATAGCAGTTTATCCCATATCTCACAGAGAGCCTTCTGAAACACCTTCATTTCTGCTTGCCATCCCTCTCTCCATAGGCCGGACCAGAGGACCAAATCTGAGACAGACTCTCTGCCTTGCCCTCTCCAAGGGATAAGGCTTTTATTCTTCTTTTGTCAAAACCTACTAGCAACCTGATGTCTACAAACTGAGTGGGGTTAAGAGGCAGGTGAGCACTAAGATAGCACAGGTAATGTAGCCAGATAAGAGAATATGGCTATGTTTACTGAAATGCCTTGCATGAAGAGTATGTCATGTGGTTGGAAGGAATACATTAGTAAGTCACTTGGAGATTGACATGGTTTGGCTGTGTGTCCCTACCCAAATCTCATCTCAATTGTAATCCCCACGTGTCAAGGGAGGCAGTTAATTGGATCATGAAGCATATTCCATGATGTATATGTACCACATTTTCCTTACCCAATCCATTATCGATGGGCACCTAGATCGATTCCCTGTCTTTATTATTGTGAATAGTGCTGCAATGAATGTATGTGTCTTTTTGGTAGGACAGTTTATTTTCCTTTGAGTATATACCCAGTATTGAGATCAAATGGGTCAAATGGTAGTTCTGTTTTTAGTTCTTTTTTCTCTCTTGTTTAGAGACAGAGTTTCACTCTGTCACCCAGGCTGGAGTGCAGTGATGCACTCATAGCTCACTGCCACCTTGAATTCCTGAGTTCAAGGGATCCTCCTACCTCAGCTTCCCAAGTAGTCGAACCCCAGACACACGCTACCAGCACCCAGCTATTTTTTTAATTTTTTGTAGAGATGAGTTCCTGCCATCTTGCTCAGGCTAATCTTGAACTCTGGGGCTCGAGCAATCCTCCTGCCTCAGCCTCTCGAAATGCTGGAATGATAGGCATAAGCCACTATGCTCAGCCTGTTTTTAGTTCTTTGAGAAATCTCCAAAGTACTTTCCACAGTGGCTGAACTAATTTACATTCTAAGAGTATATAAGCATCTTCTTTTCTCTGTAGCCTTGCCAACATCTATTATTTTTTGACTTTTTTTTTTTTTTTTTTTTTTTTTTTTTTTTTTTTTTGAGACAGAGTCTCACTCTGTCACCCAGGCTGGCGTGCAGTGGTGTGATCTCAGCTCACTGCAACCTCCACCTCCCAGGTTCAAGCAATTCTCTGCCTCAGCCTCCTGAGTAGCTGGGATTACAGGCCCCCACCACCACACCTGGCTAATTTTTGTATTTTTAGTAGAGACAGGGTTCACCCTCTTGGCCAGGCTGGTCTTGAACTCCTGACCTCACGATCTACCCACCTCAGCCTCCCAAAGTGCTAGCATTTTTTGACTTTTTTAATAATAGCCATTCTGACAAGTGTGAGATGGTATCTCATGGGTTTGGTTTCCATTTCTCTTTGATGATTAGTGATGATGAACATTTTTTCATATGTTTTTGGCTGCTTGTATGTCTTTTGAGAAATGTCTGTTCATGTCCTTTGCTCATTTTTAAATGGAGATATTTGCTCTTTTCCTTGTTATTTAATTTCCTTATAGATTCTTGATATTAATCCTCTGCAGGATGCATAGTTTGTGCATATTTTCTCCTATTCTGTAGGTTGTCTGTTTAATTTATTGGTAGTTTATTTTCCTATGAGAAACTCTTCCATTTAATTGGGTCCCAACTGTCAATTTTTGTTTTTGTTGCAATTGCTTTTAAGGACTTAGTTATAAATTCTTTGCCAAAGCTGATGTCGAAAAGGTATTTCCTAGGTTTTATTCTAGGATATTTACAGTTTGAGGTCTTCCATTTAAATCTTTGATCCATCTTGAGTTAATTTTTGTATGTGGTGATAACAAGGGGTCCAGCTTTATTCTTTGGCATATGGATAGCCAGTTATTCCAGCACCATTTATTGAATAAGGAGTCCTTTCTTCATTCCTTACTTTTGTCAACTTTGTGGAACATCAGATGGTTACAGGTGTCCAACTTTATTCCTGATTCTCTATTCTGTTCCATTGGTCTATGTCTGCTTTTACTATGCTGTTTTGTTCATTAAAGCCTTGTAGTATAGTTTGAAGTTGGGTAAGGTGATGCCTCCAACTTTATTCTTTTTGTTTAGGATTGCCCTGGCTATTCAGGCTCATTTTGGATTGCATATACATTTTAGAATAGTTTTTCTACTCCTGTAAAAAAATGAGGCCGGGTATAGTGACTCACTCCTGAAATCCCAGACCTTTTGGAGGCTGAGGCGGGCGGATTGCTTGAGGTCAGGAGTTCAGGACTAGCCTGGCTAACTTAGCAAAACCCCATCTCTACTAAAAAAAAAAAAAATACAAAAATCAGCTGGGCATGGTGGCATGTGCCTGTAAGCCCAGATACTTAGGGGAGCTGAGGCAGGGGAATCCCTTGAACGTGGGACGCAGAGGTTGAAGTGGGCCAAGATCACATCACTGCACTCCAGCCTAGGCAACAAACCAAGACTCTGCCTCAAAAAAAGAAAGAAAGAAAGAAAGAAAAATGACTGGTAGTTTAACATGAATAGTATTGAATCTGTAGATTGCTTTGGGCAGTATGGCCATGTTAACAATATTGATTTTTCCCACCCATGAGCATGTAATGTTTTTTTATTTGTTGGTGTCATCTATGATTTCTTTCAGCAGTGTTTTGTAGTTCTCCTTGTAGAAGTCTTACATCTCCTTGGTTAGATGTATTCCTAGGTATTTTTGTGTATAACTATTGTAAATGATATTGTATTGTTAATTTGGCTCTCAGCTTGCAAGTTATTGGTGTATAGAAATGCTATTGATTTTTGTACATGGATTTTTGTATCCTGAAACTTTCCTGATGGCCTCTATCAGTCCTAGGAGGTTTTTCACAGAGTTCGCAGGGTTTTCCAGGTGTAGAATCATTTCTTCAGTGAAGAGAGATAATTTGACTTCCTCTTTTCCTATTTGGATGACTTATTTCTTTCTCTTGCCTGATCACTCTGGCTAGGACTTGCAGTATTAAGTTGAATAGAAGTGGTGAAAGCAGGTATCCTTGTTTGTTTCAGTTCTTGGAGAAACGCTTCCAACTTTTTCCTGTTCAGTGTGATGTTGGCTCTGGGTTGTCATGGATAACTTTTATTATTTCGAGGTAATTTCCTGTAATGCCTCCATTTGTTGAGGGTTTTTATCATTTTTATTTGTTGAGGTTTTTATCAAATGCTTTTTCTGCATCTGATCATATGGCTTTTGTTTTTAATTCCGTTTATGTGGTGAATCACATTTATTAATTTGTATATGTTGAGTCAACCTTGCATCCCAGGAATGAAGCCTACTTGATCATGGTGAATTAACTTTTTGATGTGCTGCTAAGTTTTCTGTTGAATTTTGTTGAGGATTTTTGTGTCTATGTTCAACAGAAATATTTGCCTGTAGTTTTCTTTTTTTGTTGTTGTGTCTTTGTGAGATCCTGTTTTTATAGAATGTATTAGGGAGGAGTCTCTCCTCCTTGATATTTCAGAATAGTTGGTTTGGTACCAGCTCTTCTTTGTATCTCTGGCAAAATTTGGCTGTGAATCTGTCTGGTTTAATGCTTTTTTTGGTTGACATTTTTTTTATTACTGATTCAATTTCAGAGTTAATTATTGGTGTGACCAGGTTTTAATTAATTCTGATTCAATCTTGGGAAGTTGTGTGTTTCCAGGACTTTATTTCCTCTAGATTTTTTAGTTTGTGTTCACAGATGTTCATAATGGTCTTGATAATCTTTCGTATATTTGTGGAATCCGTAGTAATGTCCCCTTTCTCATTTCCAGTTGTGCTTATTTGGAACATCTCTCTGTTTTTCTTTGTTAATCTAGGTAGTGGTCTATCAATCTTATTTATCCTTTCAGAGAACCAACTTTTCCTTTCATTGATCTTTTGTATAAATTTTTGGGTCTCAATTTTGTTCAATTCCACTTGGCAATTTTAGTGTCCACAAATAAGATTTTAGTAGAACACAGCCATTCCCTTTCATTTGCATATTTTCCATAGCCTGCTTTCATGCTACAATGGCAGAATTGAGTAGTTGCAACAGAAAGCATGGCCCCCAAAGCTTAAGAGATTTATTTTCTTACTCTTTATAGGAAAAGCCAACCTCTGGACTAGAACAGTGGTCCCTCTCAAACACCAAACAGTGATGATTTTTTTTACCAATTCACAGGAAATTTTTTTTTAAGTATTTAAAAAGTGGATTTCTCATCAATAAAGTTCAAGTGGATTTTTTAACAAAGTTAAACTTACTCAGTTTTAGTAAGAGCCCTTTATCTTCAGTTGACACTCTTCCTATTTTTTGTTGAAGTGAAGAGATGTCCTTTCTCTTATTCAGTGATGGTGAGTGGTGGTTTGGTTCTATTTTATCCCTTTATCCACGCTGGTTGATGGGGATAGAAGCAGCAATGACCTCTTTCCTCTCTCTGGCCTTTTTCTCAGCTCCTTCCTTTGGTCTCCATCTGCTCCACCCACCCACCTTCATTCTTCCCGGCTCAAGCTCTGTTCCTCTTCTGCAAAGTCAGTGATCTCAAAAGGAATTCACACTCCACAGAAATAGCAAAAGAGAAATATTGCAGGTCATCTGCCATCTGTGTTTAAAGGTAAATGCCTAGTTTCATGTAATTAAGTCCCAGCAGTTCAACTGCTTTAAGTCAGCTTTCCTTCACAGCAAGAGACAGCTCCTCTTTCTTACCATCAAACCATGTTTGCTCAGTATTTCTCCCATGTGGCAGGCACTCAGTAACTGCCTGTGTTGTTTTTAGGGGTTGATTCTCAAAGTATTGGTTGTAAGTGTTCTGATGGAAATTTCCATTGAGGCAGACAGAAGTTTTTTGTTTTCTAAAATCAAGACAGAAATACATTCCTGGGCAAAATTATAATTCTTAAGTGTATCTAATTTTTTTTAATATATTGTAACTTTTTAAAAAACTTTATGTTGTGGTCAGGTGTGGTGGTTCATACCTGTAATCCCAGCACTTTGGGAGGCTGGGGTGGGTGGATCACTTGAAGTCAGGAGTTCAAGACCAGCCTGGCAAACATGGTGAAATTCCATCTCTACTAAAAATACAAAAATTAGCCGGGCATGGTGGCGCACACCTGTAATCTCAACTACTCTACTCGGGAAGCTGAGGCAGGAGAATCAGTTGAACCCAGGAGGCAGAGGTTGCAGTGAGCTGAGATCGCACCACTGCACTCCAGCCTGGGCGACAGAGAAAGACTCTGTCTCAAAAAACAAAACACACACACGCATACATACACACAAACACACAAGTTTATGTTGGAATATAACATACAAGAATGCACAGGTAAACCAGGCGCAGGGGCTCACGCCTGTAATCCCAGCACTTTGGGAGGCCAATGGGGGCAAATCACGAGGTCAGGAGTTTGCAACCAGCCTGACCAACATGGTGAAACCCCATCTCTACTAAAAATACAAAAAAAAAAATTAGCCGGGCTTGGTGGTATGTGCCTATAATCCCAACTACTGGGGAGGCTGAGGCAGGAGAATTGCTTGAACCCGAGAGGCAGAGGTTGCAGTGAGCCGAGATCATGCCACTGCACTTCAGCCTGGACAACAGAGGAAGACTCCATCTCAAAAAAAAAAAAAAAAAAGAATGCACAAATCATAAGGGTACAGTTCAGTGAATTTTAACACATTTAACATACCCTTATATCAGGGCATTTCCAGCATCTAGAATCCCTTCACGCTTCATTCCAGTCACC
>PVKV010040245.1:0-12405 GCA_004027835.1 Alouatta palliata
AAAAAAAAAAAAAAAAAAAAACTTTGTAGAGACAGGGTCTCACTATGTTGCCCAGGCTGGTCTCCAACTCCTGGCCTCAAGCAATCCTTTGGCCTCAGCCTTCCCTCCCAAAGCCCTGAGATGACTGGTGTGAGCCACTGCACCCAGCCCCAGACATGCATTAATATTTAAAAACATAACAAGGAAGTTTTTTTTATTTTTTAAAGACAGGGTCCTGTTCTATTTCAGAGAACTGTTGTTCTCAAAACAAAACAAAAACAAAAAACCTCCTTTATTTGAAAATTTCCAGGGATTTACCCTAATGATGACTTGAAAATCATTTATGGTGGAGTATGATTATTTTTGGGAGAATATACTGTTTTTGTTTTTTTATTTTTATGAGGCTGGGTCTTGCTCTGTTGCCTTGGCTGGAGTGTAGTAGTATGGTCATAGCTCACTACAGCCTGGGAATCCCCGGCTCAAATGATCCTCCCACCTCAGCCTGCCAAATAGCTGAGACTACAGGCACATGTCACCATGCCTGGTGAATTTTTTTTTTTTTTTGTAGAGATGAGTAGACAGGTCTTACTATGTTGCCCAGGCTGGTCTCAAACTCCTGACCTCAAGTGATCTGCCCACTTCAGCCTTCCAAAATGTTGGGATTACAGGCACGAGCTGGCTGCAAAAAACAAACAAACAAAAAAACACTTAATGTACTTCATAATCCCCTTACATATAAGCCAATGAGGTTGTTTCATGTTTGAAATATGTCAGGTACAGAACCCTCACAACTTTACACATCCACAGTGGGTTTCCAACTAGACGGATGGAATGAGTGGAAACGTGTGGTGGGTAAACCTCGCAGGGGGTAAGTCAGAGACAGAACTGGTTAGAGGCAGGAGATTTTTAAGTCTATTCACATACACACACACACACACACACACACACACACACGTGCGCAGTCACATAACGTCCAATTCAGGAAGATATATTTTCAAACCAAAAATCAGGATAGATAGTATGAGAAATACAAATGGCCCCGGGAACAATGGAATAGAATCTTTACCATGTGGAACAGCCACGGACTCTCCATGGCCTCTTGACATTCTCCACTGGCTGTGACTCCCATGTTTCTGAGTAGATCTTGGGTTTCTGAGGGCCAAATGGTCCCTACCATTTGGGATCTTGGGCCTATTTCTGTGTTTTTGTTTTTTTTTTTTTCTTTTTTGAAACAAAGTATCTCTCTGTCACCCAGCCTGGAGTACAGTGGCATAGTCTCAGTTCACTGCAACCTCCTCCTCCTGGGCTCCAGAGATTCTCCTACCTCAGCCTTCCCAAAAGCTGGGACTACAGGCACAAGCCACCATATCCGGCTAATTTTTATGTGTGTATAAATATATATATATATATATATATATATATATATATATTTTGTTGTTGTTGTTGTTTTTTTGTTTTGTTGTTGTTGAGATAGGGTTTCGCCGTGTTCTTCAGGCTGGTCCCGAATGAATTCTTGGGCTCAAACCGTCTGCCCACATTGGCCTCCCACAGTGCTGGTAGGTGCGAGTTACCGCCCAACCCCATTTTTTTTTTTTTTTTAAATATGGAATGCTTCATGAATTTGCGTGTCATCCTTGCGCGGGGGCCATGCTAATCTTCTCTGTATCGTTCCAACTTTTAGTATATGTGCTGCCCAAGCTAGCACAACCCCATTTCTTAGTCTATTCCAGTAGCCTCTTCCTGGTCCTTGGGTAGGTTACCTGTTGGACTCTGTCTACTAAAACAATCGCAAATTAGTTCTTTAGTGGAACACATCTAATTCCTCTTCAAATCTCTCGACCCCCAGTATAGGGTTTGATCCAGAACAAGCAGTCAGTCAGTGTTTGTTGAATGAGATTGAATTAGCATGGGTGAGAATTAGCAATGCTCTCCTATTTCCTGAGCCACCTGGATCAATACCTCCTGGAGTGCCTCAGCCCAGACAACCAGGCTGGCCCACAGACGGCTTAGCCTGCGGTCCCTGTGGGTGTGCAGCCGGCTGCCTTCTTCCCCACGTGGGTGCAGGCCTGGCTTTGGGAAGTGTCTAGCCAGGCCCTGCTTGAAGGCCTCAGCTCCACTGGGCACATGTGGATTGCCCTGAAGCAGCATTTTCCCAAGGTTTGGCTGTGCTAATTATTCCTTCCCCTCCTGCTGTGAAAACCTTGGACTAGAAAATGAAATCAAGGAGGGGGCGTGGAAGGGCAGCTGGGAAGGAAAGGAGTTAATAAGCAGAACAAGGTCACCCATCTGCTGCCGCTTTCCACACTCTGTTATCTGTGACGCCACCAGCTCCAAGGTCCCCTCTTTTCATTAAAACTGTTGAATTACCCAAAATGATACAATTAACTAAATTTTTGACTGGACTTCTGTCTTAGACATAACAGAGCTTGCCTTGATATTGCAGCTACACGTCTCTCCTCCCTGCAGCTCCTAAGAGGAAAAGCAGCTGCTGCTGGAGACGTTATGGGATCAGTCTAGCCTGGTCCCCCACCTGGGCAGGCAGATCGTGAGTGTCTGCAAGGTTCTGTTTCCTGGGCAGGTGAGAGACAGGCCTGCCAGCTCCTGCTCTCTGACAGGGCTGTGACAATACCTTGTCATTCCACACCTCTGCAGGGGAGAGGGGATGAGATGGCCAGGCTTCCCAAAGCCAGGAAGCCAGAGCGTCTCGAAGATCATGTGGCCTCTGCAGTGGCCCTGCATTGTCTCTGTACCAGGAGGAGAGGGAGAGGAATTTCCCGGGCAAACCCTGCCCTTGACAGAGGTGCTGCGCTGGAAGGGGAAGAGCATATTGCCACTGGATCAGGTCAAATCCGGTTGCTGTGTGATCCTGAGCACTGAAATTCAGCAAGTCTCAATTTCTTCAACTATGAAATAGGCGCAGGAACCATTATGTTGCAGGACTAAAGGAAATAACGTGTTAGATTCTAGTACCTGCTTGGCAGATAATGGGTGCTCAGGCAACGTTTGTTTGACCAATTATTCCTAAACAGACCCAATGTATAAATCTCAATGTAACCACCAAGGCCGCAGCAAGAAACCAAAACAAAAAGTAAAAGCAGGGGAAAGGCTGATATTTAAATTTATTTATTTATTTACATTTTTTTTTTTTTATAAGATGGGGTTTCACCCTGATGGCCAGGCTGGTCTTGAACTTCTGATCTCAGGTGATCCACCCACCTTGGCCTCCCAAAGTGCTAGGATTATAGGTGCGAGCCACCGTGCCCAGCTCTAAATTTCTTCAGGATACTTTACAAAACACCAAATGAAAGTATTATAAATGCTATTATATGTTTCCTACTTTTCAATGTATTCATAAATCTCAGAGATTATCTTAAATTAGTACCTAGAGATTTGCCTCGTTTGTTTAAAAAATTGACTGCATAAGCTGGGAGCTGTGGCTCATGCCTGTAATCCTAGCACTTTGAGAAGCTGAGGTGGGTGGATCACTTGAGGCCAGGAGTTCAAGACCAGCCTGACCAACATGGTGTATTTTTGTCTCTACTGAAAAATACAAAAATTAGCCAGGCATGGTGGCACACACCTGTAATCCCAGCTACTTGGGAGGCTGAGTCATGAGAATCACTTGAACCTGGGAGGCAGAGGTTGCAGTGAGCCAAGATTGAGCCACTGCACTCCAGCCTGGGCAACAGGGCAAGACTCTGTCTCAAAATAAATAAATAAATAAAAGCAAAAGTGAAAATAAATGACTGCATGATAGTCTATGACCTGGGCATACCAGGCCTCTATTGACCAACAGGTGCATATGATATTTTGCTATGTTCAATGTTGACCCCATGAATATCCTTGTACCTGCTTCTTGGAGCACCTGTGTCTGTGTAGCTCTACACCTTTCCACACCTTAATAAACAACTTGGGTGAAAATATGGAAGGCATATTTTTCAATTTTGCTGAAAGGGAGCACTAGTACTATCGGTGGACAGAATTCTATGCGTGTTTCCGTAAGACTATCATTCATATAGTCTCATTTATATAAAAATGATATTTATCACTTATATATTGAGTACCTACCGTGTACTAGATACTGTTGCAGGTACTTGGTGTCCGTCAGTAAGCAAAACCAAGAAAGATGCCTGCTTTGTGGAGGTGACAAACTAGCAGGGGAAGACAGCTAATAAACAATAAACAGTAAATCAAGAAATTACAGAGCATGTTAGAAAGAGATTAGTGATGTGGAAAAGGGGGAAAAGGCAGCCAGTGTATAGGGAGTCTAGAGTCCTGGGGCAGGGGATGAGCTTGACGCTCTCTAGGTGTTGTGACATATGTCTGTAATCTGGAGTGTGGCCTGGATGGCTAGGGATACATTTCAGTTGGATTGAACAGAATTTGAATGAATTAGAAGTTCTCACTGGGCACACTGGCTCACGCCTGTAATCCCAGCACTTTGGGAGGCTGAGGCAGGAGGATCATCTGAGGTCAGGAGTTCGAGACCAGCCTGACCAACATGGTAAAATGCTGTCTCTACTAAAAATACAAAAATTAGCTGGGCATGATGGCGGGCACCTGTAATCCCAGCTACTTAGGAGGCTGAGGCAGGAGAATCGCTTGAACCTGGGAGGCAGAGGTTGCAATGAGATGAGACCATGCCACTGCACTCCAGCCTGGGCGACAGAATGAGACTCTGTCTCAAAAAAAAAAAAAGAAATTTTCGGCTGGGCATGGTGGCTCACGCCTGTAATCCAAGTGCTTTGGAGGCCAAGGCGGGTGGATCACCTGAGGTCGGGAGTTCAAGGCCAGCCTGACCAACATGGTGAAACCCCGTCTTAAAAAAAAAAAAAAAAGAAGTTCTCTACCTGGCTAGGTTTGCAGACCCTTACTCTCTTGGCTACTCTCCTCTAAGAAAACTCCAGGATGCCAACATCCCACCCACACAGTAGGATGGAGGAGGCAGTTGCTATTTGTGTGGATGGTGATGTCACCCTGTTGTCACATAGTGAGCTTACAGTGGTCAGAAACCCCTAGAGTAAGTGGGTTGCTTGTTTTTTCTGGAATAGCTATTAAACCAACTGATTTTTATTCTATTCTATGTAGGCTTTTATTTTTCAACCTCAGTGCAGGGCATTTGTGAGTTTTTCCCCCTAACAGTTTCCTTTTTTTAGTTTCATTCTGTGTTTTACTGTGTTGAGATGCTGACTCCTAACTCTAAATAATCGGAGTTTGGGGGTCCTGGAAGATATTTTTTTCCCCAAACTAGAGAGTCGGGACTTTATTCTGAAGGCGACAGAGAGCCATTGAAAGGCTTTAAGCAGAACAATAATAAGAACAGATTTTCCTGCTAGAGACATCACCCAAGGAACAGAGGTGAGGATTAACTTGGCGGCTACAAGACACCAGGTACGGAGATCATGTTGGACCACGGAGAGGAGACCTGGGGAAAGCCTCTTCCCAGTCAGCAGCAGTGAGTGTGGGGAAGGGGCTGGGCAGAGGATACGTGGGGAGTGGAAGGACGGGAGTGTGAAGCTGCTGTGAATGTCCCCAGGGGTTACTAGATGAAGCCTTTTACCAAAATAAAGAGGCTGGATAGGAAGAGGTGGACAAGTCTGACTTCGGGTGTGACGGTGGCGAGGAGTGGCTGAGATCCAAATGAAGCTGTCTCCTGGGGCCTGGGAGACAGGTCTAGCCTGGGGACCTCAAAGTGGAAGTTATCTGCTTACTGAGAGAATTAGGAAGAGCACAAGCATGAAAGAAGGATGTGAGAGCTGCTTCCAGGTGCTGCCATGTGGAAGAGGGCGCAGACATGCCTGTGTAGCTCTGAGGCCAAAACTAGGATCAAGTGTGAGAGTTGTAGGGATGTGGCCTTCAGGGCAATAACAGAAGAACTTCTCTTTTTTATTTATTTATATTTTTATTTTTATTTTATTTTATTGTTTTTGAGACAGAGTCTCATTCTGTCACCAGGCGCCAGGATGGAGTGCAGTGGCACGATCTCGTCTCACAGCAACCTCCGCCTCCCAGGTTCAAGCAATCCTCCTGCCTCAGCCTCCCGAGCAGCTGGGACTACAGGCGCGCGCCACCAAGCCCAACTAATTTTTTTGTATTTTTAGTAGAGACGGGGTTTCACCATGTTGGCCAGGATGGTCTCGATCTCTTGACCTTGTGATCCACCCACCTCAGCCTCCCAAAGTGCTGGGATTACAGGCATGAGCCACTGTGCCCGGCTATTTTTTTTTTATTTTTTATAACAGAAGAACTTTTCAACAGGACCATTGCAGTCCTATAGGGGACAGTGGCTGACAGTCTCCAGGCACTAGGTGGGAGGGATGGTCTCCTGAATGGCCAGACATGACAAGATGGGTTCCTGCCTGCAAGGAGTTCATGATAATTAGGGGATTTCAGAAGGGAAATGACCATGGATTGAACTGTTCATCACTAGGAGCTCAGAAAAAGGAAAGATTGGCATGAACCAGAAAGGAAAAGAGAATGGCCTCCAGCTGGATGGGTAAGAAAAAGGGATTCTCTAGATTTCTGGAGCTGGGAAGAAGAGACCAGCTGAAGGCCAGTTTATAGCCTAGTCAGGGAGGGCTACCCTCTGCTTGGACCCCTCTAAACGCTTCTCATCTTGCTCAAAGTCAACTCCAAGGTCTTTCAGCGGCCTGTAGGGTCCACGGGGGCTGTGACTGACCTTGTCTCCTACCGCCCTCCCCAAGCCTGCACGGTGCCAGCTGCACTTCTTCCTAGATGCCCCTCAGCAGGCCAGGCACTCTCCTGCCATGGGGTCTTTGCAACTATTGCTGGTGCCTGAATGTTCTTCCCAAAGATTTGCACAGGTCTTAGTCCCACACACTGTTTGGATTTCTGCTCAAATGTCGCCTTCTCACGGGGAGCCTTGATTTCCCTACCTAAACCAACAACTCCATCCCCTTGTCTCTGCTTGATCTTCACAGCACTCATCACCTTCTTACGTATTGCAGTATTTGTGTGATTATTGTCTGTCTCCCGCAACTAGAATGGAAGCTCCATGAAGGCAAGGACTTTATCTGTTTTGATCACTGCTGTATCTCTAGTGCCTAGGACTATGCCTGGCACAGGGAGAGAACCCTGTAAATATTTGTTGAATGAATGAATAAACAAATGAATGAACAACCTCATGGTCCACACTGAGGGCTTATAGACGATGAGGCTGCATGAGTACAATTGTCCAACTCTGGAACTTCTAGTTCTGGCACGGAAGCTTAGACTAATATGGTTCAAAATATGGAGGCCTTTTGTTTTTTTCCCTAGAGAGACAAAATGAAAACTGTGGTTTAGTAGCATAAATCTATCAAGAAAAAGAAAAGTAATTTCTCCAAGGGGAGCTGGATTAGACTCTCTTTGGTCTTGGAATAGCCAATGCATTTACCAGTTCTATTTCCCCAGTGAGTTTTCTTACAACCAGTAGCCTTGATTCAGTTACAACTTTTTTGTTTTTTTTTTTTTGAGACGGTGTCTTGCTTTGTTGCCCAGGCTGGAGTGCAATGGCGTGATCTCAGCTCACTGCAACTTCTGCCTCCTGGTTCAAGCAATTCTCCTGCCTCAGCCTCCCCAGTAGCCTCCCCACCATGAAGCCCGGCTAATTTTTGTATTTTTGTAGAAACAGGATTTCACCATGTTGGCCAGGGTGGTCTCAAACTCCTGACCTCAGGTGATCCTCCCACCTTGGCCTCCCAAAATGCTGGGATTACAGGTGTGAGCCACCGTGGCCAGCCCAGTTACAACATTATCTAAGAGCCTGCTGTGGCTCAAACTCTACTGAGTTTTGTGCGAGGTCCTAGCATGGAGAGGAGTGGTATAAACCTTAAGGGAACAGTGGGCACAGCACGTGACCTCCGCACCCCACACTCGCCCCCAAAGCTCTGGACAACTGTGGGCTTTCAATATCGCTTGTTAAAGGAATGAATCAGTGAACAAACTTGTGAGTGTGCGGGAGAGACAAAGCAAATGTGTTAAAAGGACTTTATTAACTCACCAGCAATAAATGGAGTAAAAATTAGTACTGTGCTTCAGAGGAATAAGGATGAACTTTGAAATTGTATCTTCAAAGGCAGCAGTGGCTAAGAGCATAAACTCTGAAGCCTGGGTTTAAATCACAAGGTATTAGCCGTGTGACCCTGTCCATTTAATCTCCCTTCCTTAGTTTGTCTATAAAATGGGGATAACAAGAGTACCTCTCTCATAGGATTCTTATAAAGATTAAAAGAACACAGGTGAAGCACTTAACCAGGGCAGCATCTAACAGCTGCTGTGCGATTGTTGACATTTGCAGCTAGATTTGGGTGGGTTTCAGAGTCTGAACTTTAGACAATTTTTCTACTCTAGCTTTGACACTGTTTCTGGCAAATTCTAGGCGTTCATTACATGACAATTTTTCTGCCCTCTGTGAGTTTCAGTTTTCTAATATGTCAAACAGTAATGATAATCTTACCATACAGAAATGAGAATTTAAATACAATTTCTCATTTCAGCGCATAGCAGATAATGTATGCTAAGTAAATGTGTTGTGAATGAATGACATGTGTGAATCACCACCTATGGTGAATTTGGAGTGAGTGAGCCTTCTAGGAATGTAAGCAGGGGAGTGATCAGAGTGGGGAGGTGTGATGGAGATATTTGCTGAGTGACCATTAAAGTCAGATTTTGAAGGAAGACTGGCTTACAGGTTGGCTGAAAAAAAAGAAAAGACATTCTGGGTAGATGAAATAGCATGGAAAATCTCCAAGAAAAGCTGAAAGGAGAATGAAAATAGAGTTAATGAGATGGGAAGACCAGTTTTTGCAACACTTTGAAGGTCAGGAGTTTGCCTTTGTGCTTAGAGCCCCCAGTGAATATTCCTGGGCTGTGATTTGTCTCCTGTCCTAGACAATTAGATCATACCATGAATCTGTCACCAACATATGCCGTTTAGGGTTGGGCAAATGGACCTCTCAGATGGTTAGGGTAATTCCAGTATCACTTCCTAAAGTCTACTTAAAGTTTTCAACATACTTTTTGAGGTAAGGAAAACCACCTTAAAATTGTGGACAAACTTCCTGTGATTCTGGGAATACTGTTTTTCTTTCTTTCTTTTTTTAAAATTTTTATTTATTTATTTATTTTTAAAGATGGGGTTTCACCATGATGGCCAGGCTGATCTTGAACTCCTGACCTCAGGTGATCCACCCACCTCGACCTCCCAAAGTGCTAGGATTACAGGTGTGAGCCACCGCGCCCGGCAAATATTGTTTTTCTTATTGGTCAAAATTCCATCAGAAATATCAAATCCAGGGTAGGCAATGAGGCTGTTCCCAGCCACAGTCATGTTGCCAGGGGAGTCTGAAACACTTTTTAAAAAGCCCCCAAAGTCTTTCAACATGAACACAGGCACTTTGCCGGGAGCTGGAGACCTAATGCTCTGGGGACTGCCCTCCCGTGGAAAGTGATAATGTGAGGAAGCTGAAAAATAAAGTGGAAGAACCTTTTCAGACAGAATTAAACAAGGCTCCACAGGCCCCCAGCCCTCATGGTCTTGCCACAGGATTCTTCACCTTACCCACAAGATGCTGCTGGGGGAGCGGAAGTGATTAGAATATGTCTCCCCACCCGCTTCTGTAGTCTCTTGCCTGTGGGTGCCACCATCCTTTGAGAACTGAAGAATGCATGTGCCCCCACCTCTGGGCAGAGCTCCAGGCCTGCACATGCACACTTTGCCTGTAATGTTTGCAGGTCACAGACCAGGGTCACAGACCCATCCTGTAGCCTCAGTTAAAAACCCACACTGCTGAGACAGCTATTTTCTTTATCTTATATGGTTGTTTACATGTTTGTCTGCACGATAGATTGCAACTTCATTGACAGTGGGCACCAAGTCTTAAGTTATTTTTGTATTCTCCCTAGCTTTTTTTTTTTTTTTGAGACAAAGTCTCGCTCTGTCGCCCAGGGTGGAGTGCAGTGGCACAATCTCGGCTCACTGCAACCTCTGCCTCTCAGGTTCAAACAATTCTCTTGCCTCAGCCTCCCGAGTAGCTGGGACTACAGGCGCATTCCACCATGCCCAGCTAATTACTCTGTTTTTTCTAGGGATGGGTTTCACTGTTGGACAGGATGGTCTCGATCTCTTGACCTCTTAGTCTGCCCAAAAAGTGCTGGGATTACAGGCATGAGCCACCGTGCCTAGCTGCTTTTTTTTTTTTTTTTTTAAATAGGGTCTCATTCTGTCACCTAAGCTGGAGTGCAGTGGCATAAACATGGCTCACTGCAGCCTTCACCTCCTGGGCTCAAGCGATCCTCCCAAGTAGCTGGGACTACAGGCATGCGCCACCATGGCTAGCTAATGTTTTCTTTTGTAGAGACAGGATCTTGCTGTGTTGCCCAGGCTGGTCTCAAACTCCTGGGCTCAAGTGGTTGTCCCACCTCAGCCTCCTAAAGTACTGGGATTACAGGCATGAGCCACTGGGCCCAGCCTCTCTCTAGCATTGACATAGTTTCTGACAAATTCTAGAAGCTCATTAAATATTCGTTGATGTGAATCCCCACTTTAATGACAGGGGCAACTGCTTTGTTTTTAGCGTAATGAAACTGAACTTTTTCTCCAAATGGAGTTAGTCAACCTCAAAGAGAGAAAAGTCCAGGTCTGTAGCCCAAATCCACATGCCTTTGGGGGAACACACACAACAAGAATGCTTTTGCCTCGGCTTTTCCAGACACAGGTTCAACATGAGGGAACAGCACGCACGGTGGAATTATAACAAGGTGATCTTTAGATTTTTTTTTCTTTTGCCCCAACCCTGATCTGTGGCACTTGAACAGTCCTGGTTTCCAGAGAACAGACTACTGTAATGATAATCCAGGAAGTAAATTGCCCTTTGAAAAGCAAGGAAGAAACCAATGGACAAAGTATTTATTTATATTTAATGCTCCAGGGCTTCTGTTTCCAGCTTTAAAGAGCTGGAAATGCTTTGTGAAGTCATTAATCATCAGGGCAAATCTAAATGTCTTGCGTGGCTGGGTGCGGTGGCTGGGGACTGTAATCCCAGCACTTTAGGAAGCAGAGGCAGGCGGATCACTTCAGTCCAGGAGTTGTGACCAGCCTGGGCAACATAGTGAGACCCTGTCGCTATAAAAAGGAAAACAAGGCTGGGTGCAGTGGCTTCTGCCTGTAATCCCAGCAATTTAGGAGGCTGAAGTGGGTGGATCACTTGAGGTCAGGAGTTCGAGACCAGCCTGGCCAACATGGTGAAACCCCGTCTCTACTTACAATACAAAAACTTAGCCCGGCATGGTGGCGGGTGCCTGAAATTCCAGCTACTCGGGAAGCTGAGGCAGGAGAATCGCTTGAATCTAGGAGGCAGAGGTTGCAGTGAGCTGAGATCACGCCACTGCACTCCAGCGTGGGCAACAGAACGAGACTTTACTCAAAAAAAAAAAAAAAAAAAAAGGAAAATGAAAGAGAAGAAATCTGAAATAATCCCCTCTCTCGAAGATAATCATGCTTTCTACATTTCATTTCCACACATGCACACACACAATAAACACAAAGGTGTTATTCTATGCATATCAGTAGCCTGTTTTCCTCACTCTAATAATATTTTGTTATGCATTAGTAAATACATTCCAAGAGCATCGTTCTGAATGGCTGTATATAGTATTCCATTGTGATTGTACCAAAATCTGTTAAACCAATGCCCTGTTTGGTGATTTAATAGCTGTATTGGTTTGCTAGGGCTGCCGTAACAAAATACCACAGACGAGGTGACTTAAAATAACAGAAATTTATTTCCTCACTGTCTGGATGTGGAAGTCCAAGATCAAGGTGTCAGCAGATTTTGTTTCTCCTGAGGCCTCGCTCTTTGGCATACAGATGGTCATCTTCTCCCATGTCCTCACATGGTTTTTCCTCTGTGCCTGTTTGCGTCCTAGTTTCTTCTTATAAGGACATCAGTCATATTGGATCGAGCCCACCTTAATGCCCTCATTTTGACTGAATTACCTCTTTTTTTTTTTGTTGCCAAGGCTGGTGTGCACTGGCGCAATCTTGACCCACTGCAGCCTCCACCTCTCAGGTTCACGGGATTCTCTCATCTCAGCCTCCCAAGTAGCTGGGATTAAAGGTGCCCAACACCACATCCGGCTAATTTTGTATTTTTTTTTTTTTTTTTTTTGAGACGGAGTTTCGCTCTTGTTACCCAGGCTGGAGTGCAATGGCGCGATCTCGGCTCACCGCAACCTCCGCCTCCTGGGTTCAAGCAATTCTCCTGCCTCAGCCTCCCGAGTAGCTGGGACTACAGGCACGTGCCACCATGCCCAGCTAATCTTTGTATTTTTAGTAGAGACGGGGTTTCACCATGTTGACCAGGATGGTCTCGATCTCTTGACCTCGTGATCCACCCGCCTCGGCCTCCCAAAGTGCTGGGATTA
>PVKV010040246.1:0-12404 GCA_004027835.1 Alouatta palliata
CAATTCTCCTGCCTCAGCCTCCCGAGTAGCTGGGACTACAGGCACGTGCCACCATGCCCGGCTAATTTTTGTATTTTTAGTAGAGACGGGGTTTCACCATGTTGACCAGGATGGTCTCGATCTCTTGACCTCGTGATCCACCCGCCTCGGCCTCCCAAAGTGCTGGGATTACAGGCGTGAGCCACCGCGCCCGGCCCTCCATTAGTTTTGATGATTAACAATAACCAAGAGCTCGGTGGTGAGACTGAAACCCCAAAAAATGAAGGACATGATCCCAGTCTAAAGGAGCTGTTGTATTTGGCTTCAGTCAAAATGATCCCTTCCATAAGAAAAAATGTGTTGCAATGAACTATTTTAGAATCATGCAGTATTTTGTAACCATTTAAAATCATAGGCCTTTTGGATAGTAGATAGGAGCATTTAAGTTGGAAGGTATTTTCAAAATATTTTCATCCATTGTCTCCAATAAATGGAAGAAAGCTGGAGGCAGAGTTTGTATGCTGTAGAATGTTAAATAGGTATGTAACATTTTTTCTTTTAATATTTTCATTCAACCTAATTAGAGATTCTTCTATGCTGATTCCTCTTCATTGCTCAGTCGTGTTCCATTTTATGAATATCCTACAGTTTTTTTTTGTTTTTTTGTTTTTTGAGACAGTTTTGCTCTTGTTGCCCAAACTGGAGCCCTATGGCGTGATCTAAGCTCACTGCAACCTCTGCCTCCCAGGTTCAAGCAATTCTTCTGCCTCAGCCTCCAGAGAAAGCTGGGATTACAGGTGCCTGCCACCATGCCTGGCTACTTTTTTGTACTTTTAGTAGAAACGGGTTTCATCATGTTAGTCAGGCTGGCTTGAACTCCTGACCTCAGGTGATCTGCCCACCTTGGCCTCCCAAAGTGCTGGGATTACAGGCGTGAGCCACCGCGCCCAGCCCCGACTAATTTATTTTTCTCAGATGGAATCTCACTCTGTTGCTGGGTTGGAGTGCAGTGGTGCGATCTCGGCTCACTGCAACCTCCACCTCCCGGGTTCAAGCAATTCTCCTGCCTCAGCCTCCCAAGCAGCTGGGATTACAGGCCCACACCACCACGCCCAGCTAATTTTTGCCTTTTTAGCAGAGACGTGGTTTCGCCATCTTGGCCAGGCTGGCCTCGAACTCCTGACCTCAGGTGATCCACCCGCCTCGGCCTCCCAAAGTGCTGGGATTACAGGTGTGAGCCGCCGTGCCTGGCCAAAGTTTTTAATTCATTCATCTGCTGATAGGCATTTGTGTTGTTTCCGGCCCTGGGCTACTGTAAACCAAGCTGCTTTGATCATTCCCGTGCAAGTCTTTGTACGGACATATGCTTACTTTTCTCTTAGGCAAGTACGCAGGAGTGGAATGGCTGGCTTGTATGATCGGTATAGAAACATGATTTCTGAGGGCTGTATAGAGGTCTTTAATGTAGATACTCATATTTTTAAAGCAATACCCTATTATTGAACGTTTAGACCTTTCTGATTCTTCACTATTGTTGAAAATGATCTAATTGTTTGGCTTAACAGTGTGTTAACAGATTTTCAACTTGGAAAGATAAAGCCCAAGAAAACAAAAAGTCATTGTAAAGGGAATCTGGAAACAAAGGGCATGCTCCGAAATAAATGAGCGTTTTCAATGATTGCCAAGTATTTCGTGCCCTCTCCCGGGAAGCAAAGTGGCATAAATCTTTAAATGAATCAAAATTTTAATTTTAATTTCAAGATTTTTTGCAACCAATGGAAGGTCTGCTGTTTTGCTGTCGAGTTTATGGGACTATGATTTCATCATAAGATTCCTTAGGAGGCGATTGCAGTAAACTTGGGTGTGGCCTTTGTTTCTGGGAGCTATAATTAGCCATCTGCTATACTTTATAACAGTTTGTTAAATAAAAAAATCTTAAAATGTAGCATTTTGCTCACTTCTCTCTCTCTCTCTCTCTCTCTCTCTCTCTGTCTCTCTCCCCTTTCTGCCTGTGTGTGTGTGTGTGTGTGTGTGTGTGTGGTGATGCACATATATATGGTGACAATTATAAAAGTGAAACAAAATGTTAATGCTAAAGCTATATTTTTCTGTGCTATGTATAGGGTCTTCTTATAACAAAAGTTGTTTTCGCCAACAGATTTTTAAACAGCAGGAACATGCTTATTATTTACGGTTTGGTGTCTTTCCCTCATTTACATAAATACCCCAGAAACCAGCAGTTTAAAACTAATAAAAGCCAAGGCCCTCCATCAACTGCAATAAAGTTTCACAACCACGAGTTAGACTGTTAGAGTGAAAAATAAACCTATATATGTGGTTATGAAAGGGTTTTTTTTGGAAAGTGTACAATCACATTTCAAAGTCAGAACTTCCATTTGAAGTAGCCACGTAATCATAATACTTAAACATTTATGTAGAACACTTCATCTTTGAAACGCTCTCCCAACATTGGCCAATCCATCTCGACTGCTTCCCTGAGGAGCAGGTTCTCTACACTCTGCCATTTTTCTAGTTAGAAAATTGAGGAAGGTCTGGCCAGGCCCAAGAGAGAGGGAGAGCTGGGGAGACCAGTTCCCGGCCCTTATTATTCTCTGACTCTTTGGGACGTAATTCCTAACAGCAGGCATCAAGTTTCTGTTCCCCACTGAGGAAATCATTAATAAAACAACGGTATAA
Organism: Alouatta palliata; assembly: GCA_004027835.1. Classification (NCBI taxonomy): domain Eukaryota; kingdom Metazoa; phylum Chordata; class Mammalia; order Primates; family Atelidae; genus Alouatta; species Alouatta palliata. The sequence continues at coordinate 2,677 of PVKV010040246.1, forward strand.
ATAGTAGCTCGACTGGCCTCCAGCGCTTAGATACTGTCCTGACCTTCCTGTGGCAGGCCCCTTGGAAGGAAAGACGTGTGGAGACGTTACCGAAGAGCCCATTGCGATGGGTTGCTCCAAACTACTTCCTGCGAGAAAGCGCAGTGGATGCTTCCTCCCTCCCCCAGCTGCCACCCTCACATTGTCTTGGCAACGTCATTTACAGTTTCCAGATACCATTTACCATGATTAGTACATTTAAAGAGTTGCACAAATTTGTTATGCACATTAAAACCAGAGGAACAGTAAAATAAAACTAATGAACATTTACATTTTTGGAAATATAATTAATGTATGCTTGAGAAATTCTGAAAGATAAACACTTAAATGTTAAAATACTTATTACCTTCCCCACAGGGACAATGTTGGGAATTAATGAGGTAACAAATGTGAAGTGCTCTGAGCACTTCTTCAGAAGAAAGGTGCCAAATGAATACAAATGATTATTAATTGTTAAAGCTATCAGATGGTGACTAATCTATTACTTGGGATAAAAATACATATTTTTATACTTAAAAAACAGGATGCTTACAATTCTTAGGATGACATAGCTGAAATAATGCTCCCCAAACTCCTTCCCGGCTACCCTACATTTTGCTGGAAGCCTTTCCCAATGCTTTCAGGATTTCTTAACCTTACACCCATCTCTTGAAACTTCAGGGACTGACTTCCCAGCTTCCAGATTCTATGCCTTTCCAACATCATTCTCCACCAAAGTCTTACAGATCCATCACCATAGCAGAACTCCACTGACACCATGTTTTTCTTCTGACTTTGATCAGATAAGTGTAATGCCTTACCATGCTGTCCGCTGTACAAGCTCATTTCCTTAGCAGGAGGTATGCCTAAGTTAACCTGCTTTTTCGATGTTTTAAGCCACACACTAGAGTGTGTTATTCTAGAAATGTGCAAATGCCTTGCATGATCTGGGACAAGTGAAACTAAACCTTCTACTTTGTACAACATGCTGGAATTTGGGGTAAAAGAGAGCAAATCCCAAATTTCTTTTCATTTAGCTTGAGACATGGGGTGAGACACTCTCACCAAATCTCAATTTCCTCCTATGTAAAATGAGAACAGTTGTAGTACTTACATGTATGGAGTTGTTGAAAAGATGCAATGAAATAATGTATATGAAGCTTCCGGCACAACACATCCCTACCTCCCAGTTTGTTCTATACGTAACTGTAAGCAGCTTATGGAAAGGTCACTAAATAGACGGCACAGTAGGCACTAAACATGTGATGTTATAATCTCTTTGGTCTCTTGAAGTCAATATAAAATAGGTAAGACATTAAGGGAAATACTTATATCCAATAATGCTCTCCAACCGCTGCAAACATTCCACATTAAATAATGGGTCATTTCATCATCCTGGCCAACATGGTGAAACCCCGTCTCTACTAAAAATACAAAAATTATGGGCATGGTAGCACACACCTGTAGTCCCAGCTACTCTGGAGGCTGAGGCTGTAGAATCACTGGAACCCAGGAGGGGGAGGTTGCAGTGAGCCGAGACTGCACCACTTCACTCCAGCCTAATGACACAGCAAGACTCCACCTCACAAAAAAAAAAAAAAAAAAAAAAAAAAGGATCATTTCTCATACAAAGATACCTCTATTGTTTAATGTATGCTTCTCCCAAGAACTCCCTGGAAAATGGTACATCATTTCCCCAAAATCCTCTTACCAACAAATATTTCAGTTTCCTATTTAGAAGAGCAAAAGCTCAGTAATTAATATGACTAAATTATATTTAGGATACTTTAGATATTGTACACATACAAATGATTCTTTTTTCAAATGTGCCTTAGTTTACCAAGAGCCCAGCATCTTTGTAGCATATACGTGCTAAAAGATAATGGACCATTGCTTCTTTTCAAATGTTCTGTAATTAAAACATGTCACTAATTTAATCTGGTCCTCTGGCTTCTTCCACTTAATTACTTGAAGTGATTGTTTTGTTACACCAATTTTTCTCCTTTAATTTTGAAGCTGTAGATGTTTAGGTAGAGAACCCTGCTCCCAGTCACCTTCTAATGAGACGTGAATCTGGATCACAGGTCTGAATTCTGCAGTGTATGCAAACGATCGCTGCGAAGGAAGAAAGTGGCATTGTTTGAGAAACCCATCAAGTGAGTAACACAATGGGTATAGGATGGTGAACTCGTTTGACTATTGCCAGCAGCTTGAGCCTCAGGAGTGCTAATCAAAATTCACATGCAAAACTTCCAGATAGATTTAACAGTTTTGTACTGTTAAGCAGGGGCTCTTGCCACGTGAATGATCTACCACTGTGCCGAACAAAACGGAGACAGTTTTCTTTTAAAGTCCAGAGCAGATGAGAGCCATAAGGAGACAGAGGGTTTCATTTACTCTCAGGACACGACTGTGCCAGTGAACTAATGAGTCTCTTGGACCTTATGTTGCTCTGGCGTCAACTGAGGCGCGATTCTAATGGGCATGCAGTACTTCCTATCGGTCAAGTGTCTGGACAACGCGCCCCTCGAATGGATGAGAGAGATCTGGCAAGAAAAAGAGGTCAGCGTCGTACCTAGCACAGGCAGGAAGCCTGGCTAATTAATGTATTTCCAACTACAGCAAAACAAAAGCTGACGCCCAGAAATGTTAATTTCATTACAGAAACTCTTAGCCTGTGGCTGAAGCACAGTTAACAGATGACTGAAATTCCATAGGTAAAAATCCTCCTCCTTTCCCCAATACAGGAAAATATTTTTATAGACATAAAGGTCATTCTCTAAAACGATGCGTGGTTTTGGTGTTGTAAGTTGCTTATTTTGCCCTTCAGTAAAGCTAGCGGATGTAGAAATACGTTTGGACAATTATGAAGTGAATGCTGAAAGTTAGTATCAGCATTACCTAATCTTAACAATCTGCCTTATTAAAGGTAGTGTACTGTTGAACTAAGCTTGAAAAAAACCCCACTGCTGTATTAAATGGAGAACTAGAGAATACAAATGTTCATTCAAGCTACAGGGCTCCAGTGACACTCCATCTTAAACCAAGAGCAGGTGCTGCCACCTAGATACATTCGGATGTTTTGGTTAACTAGATGTTGGCTTATCCTACTTTTTGGAAAATAGCAACAATAGCAGACAATAGTGGTTTGGCATAACAAAAAAGCAGGATGAATGATAAAGAGTCACTTAAAAATTCACATAAATATAATTTCAATATAAATTTGAAGTTTTGAAAAAAAGGCATTTGTGTTTTGACAAATAGCAGTGATTAAGCCTTTATTCAACTCTCTACATGCAGAAGATCAATGACTGTTAAAATAGGAGAAAACTTTCTAAAACATAAAAAATAAAAGCTGCATAATCCTGAAGCCTATGAGGAAGTAAATGTAGGTGGATATCAGGAAGACTTAACTTTCTTCTTTTATCAGATTACTTTTTCCTCAATTTGAGAAGAAGGGATTGTTCAACACTCTCAAGTAAAAACAAGTAAGTTTTGGTTTAATAAGTAAAATAAGATCATTTAAGAAACAATTTTTTAAAAAGAGCATTTCATTAAAATCTGTTCTGACTCACCTTCTAGCACACAAAGCAAGCCAATTTCCCCTGGCTTTGATTTCTAACAGCAAAAGAAATATTGCCCTGTTTATTTCAGACCGGGATCCAAAAGGTTATATACTGTATTCTGGTTCATTTCTTTGGCTTAGAGAGGTTTTTATTATCTTTGGACTGTTGTTCCTCTTCAAACTTCATTTTATTTTCCTTTGTTACTCCTAGAATAGTTTCAATATCAGCAATGGCGGTCTGTAAGTAAATAGTAAAGACAATATTTATTACTTAAAGACCTTTTACAATCCCTCTCCCCAAAGCATCCGCTCCTTTTGGGAGTTCACCATGGTTTAGACCACTTCTATTCAGAATACATTCTACCGACTGGCACTTGTCTACAAATTACGGCTTACCAGTCTTGCTGTAATGAGTAAAAAAATTGAGAGTAAGAATTTGCAAAACTTTTTAGAATTTTTATGCCTATGATGTCTAATAATAAAAAAAATTGGGCTTCTAAATTGTACGTCTTTAATTTTTTAATCTTATTTTTCTAGTAATTAAATTTTGCTTTTTGTTAAAATTTGCTCTATTTTGTTAATATTGATCCGTGATAGGTTAGATAAAAACAAAACAAATAGGTTCTTTATTATAGATAATTTGAGAAGCATTGGTCCAGCCACCCTAAAACGAGGGCTAGCAGCCGGGGGTGGTGGCTCACGCCTGTAATCTCAGCACTTTGGGAGGCCGAGGCTGGCGGATCACAAGGTCAGGAGATAGAGACCATCCTGGCTAACATGGTGAAACCTCGTCTCTACTAAAAATACAAAAAATTAGCCAGGGGTGGTGGGGTGTGCCTGTAGTCCCAGCTACTTGGGAGGCTGAGGCAGGAGAATCGCTTGAACCCAGGAGGTGGAGGTTGCAGTGAGCCGAGATCGTGCCACTGCACTCCAGTCCAGGCGACAGAGTGAGACTCCACCTCAAAAAAAAAAAAAAGAGGGCTAGCAGACTGATGGGAGAGTTTCTTTCCATTGGTTGCTGGGAAGAAAAAAAATGACACCTTCTCTTTTACTTTATTTATACTTTATTGAAGTATAATTCCCATACCATTAAATTCACCCTTATAAAGTATACAATTCAGCGGTTTTTTAGTATATTTGCAAGTAACCATCACCACTATGTAACTGCAGAACATTTTCTTCACCCCAAATAGAAGCCCTGCCCCCATTAGCAGTCACTCCCCATTTCATCCCACTCCCTCAGCCCCTGGCAACCACTAATCTATTTCTGTCTCCATGGATCTGCCTCTCCTTCACATTTTTTATAAATGAAACCATATAATATGTGACCTTTTGTGCATGCCTTCTTTTACCTAGCATAATGTTTTCAAGGTTCATCCACATTGTAGCATGGATCAGTACTTTATTCCTTTTAGAGAGCTGAATAATATCCCATTATATAAAATATTATCCATAGAATAGAATAAAATTCACTTATTTCTTCGTTGATGGACATTTGGGTTGTTGCTAATTTTTGGGTATTATGAATATTGCTTCTATGAATATTAATGTACATGTTTTTGTGTGAACATGTTTTCAATATTCTTGGACATATACCTAGAAATGGAATTGCTGGGTCATATGGTAATTTGACAATTTTTTTATAAACTGCTAAACTTTACATATCTGTGATACTATTTTAAATTCTTACCAGCAATATATGAGGGTTCCAGTTTCTCCAAAGTCTTACCAACACTTGTTACTGCCTTTTTATTTACTGTAGCCATCTTATTAGGTATAACATATTTTACTGTGGTTTTGATCTGTATTTCCCTAATAGCTTATGATGTTGGGCATTTCTTCATATACTTCTTGGCCATTTGTACTTTTTTTTTTTTTTTTTTTTTTTGAGACAGGGTCTTGCTCTATCACCCGAGCTGGACTGCAGTGGTGTGATTATAACTCACTTCAGCCTTGACCTGGGCACAAGCAATCCTCCCTCCTCAGCCTCCTGAGCAGCTGGAATTACAGGTGTATGGCACCATGCCTGGCTAATTAAAATTTGTGTATGTGTGTGTGTGTGTGTGTGTGGAGATGAGGTCTCACTATGTTGCCTGGGCTAGTCTCGAACTCCTGGCCTCGATGATCCTCCCACTTCAGCCTCCCAAAGTGCTGGGATTACAGGCGTGAGCCATTGCACCTGGCCTGCATATCTTCCTTGAAGAAATGTCTACTCAGATCCTTTGCTCCCTTTTAAAACTGGGTTATCTGTCCTTCTGTGGTTGCGTTGTAAGAGTACTTTATATATTGTGGATACTATGCCTTACCAGATACATGATTTGCAAACATTATTTCCCTTTCTGCAGGCTGTCGATGGTGTTCTTTGATGCACAAAGCTTTACATTTTTTTTTTTTTTTTTTTTTGAGACAGAGTTTCGCTCTTGTTACCCAGGCTGGAGTGCAATGGCACAATCTCGGTTCACTGCAACCTCTGCCTCCTGGGTTCAAGCAATTCTCCTGCCTCAGCCTCCCGAGTAGCTGGGACTACAGGCACGTGCCACCATGGCCAGCTAATTTTTGTATTTTTAGTAGAGACGGGGTTTCACCATGTTGACCAGGATGGTCTCGATCTCTTGACCTCGTGATCCACCCGCCTTGGCCTCCCAAAGAGCTGGGATTACAGGCGTGAGCCACCACGCCCGGCCTAAAGTTTTACATTTTGATGAAGTCCGATGTATCTGTTTTTACTTTGATTGCTGTGCTTAAGGCACCATGTCTAAGAAACCATCGCTAACCCAAGGTCATGAAGGTTTATATGTATGTTTTTTTCCTGAGACTTTTACAGTTTTAGCCCTTACATTTAAATCTTTGATCCATTTTAACTTTTTTTTTTTTTTTTTTTTTTTGAGACGGAGTCTCACTCTGTCGCCCGGGCTGGAGTGCAGTGGCACAATCTTGGCTCACTGCAACCTCCGCCTTCTGAGTTCAAGTGATTCTCCTGACTCAGCCTCCCGAGTGGCCAGGATTATAGGCGCATGCCACCATGCCCAGCTAATTTTTGTATTCTTAGTAGAGACAGAGTTTCACCATGTTGGCCAGGCTGTTCTTGAACTCCTGACCTCAGGTGATCCGCCCGCCTCGGCACCCAGTGTTTGGATTACAGGCGTGAGCCACCGCGCCCGGCCCATTTTAACTTAATTTTTATATATGATGTGAGGTAGAGGTCTAACTTAATATTTGTATATGCCGTTTATTTACAAGTTATTTTTTCTTCATTGAATTGTTTCAGCACCTTTGCCAAAAATCAATTGGCCATTATGTACAGGTTTATTTCTGACTCAGTTCTATGCCATTGATCTATATCTCTATTCTTATGCCAGTGCCACACTGTCTTGATTATTGTAGTTTTGTAATAAGTTTTGAAATTGAGAAATGTGAGTTCTCCAACTTCATTCTTCTTTTTAAGATTATTTTGGTTATTCTGGGGGTCTCTAATGTTTCCACATGAATTTTAGGATCATCTTGTCAATTTCTTCAAAAAAGCCAGCTGGAATTTTGATCAGAATTACACTGACTCTATAGATCAATTTGGGAATGTCAGCATCTTACCAGTGTTGTCTTCTGTTGAATGAATACAGACTGTCTTTCTGTTTATTTAGGTCTTCTGTAATTTCTTTCACCCATGTCTTGTAGTTTTCACTGCAAACATCTTACACTTCTGCTAAATATCTTATTCTTTTTGATGCTACTGTAACTTGAATTTTTAAAAAATTTATTTTTGCATTATCCATTACATAAATACAATTGTCTTTTGTATACTATTTTATGTCTTATAAACTTGTTTATGGATTCTTTAGAATTTTTCTGTTCTTTCCGTTTTTTAAAACTAGGTCTTTCTCTGTCACCCAGGCTGGAGTACAGATCATGGCTCACTGCAGCCTCAACCTACCCGACTCAAGCCATCCTCCCATCTCAGCCTCTTAAGTAGCCAGGACCACAGGTGTGTGCCTCCACACCTGGCTAATTTCTTAGTTTTTAGATCAGGTCTACCTATGCTACCTAGGCTGGTTTCAAACTCCTGGGTTCAAGCAATCCTCTTGCCTCATAGGATTTTCTATTTACAAGAATTTGCCATTTGCAAATAGAGAGGCTGTTGTTACTTTTATTTCTTCTTCTTTTCTCCTTCTTCTTCTTAGCAGAGATGAGGTCTTGCTATCTTGTCCAGGCTGGTCTCAAACTCCTGAGCACAAGTGATCTTCCCACCTTGGCCTCACAAAGTGCTGGGATTACAGGTGGGGACCACTGCACCTGGCACCTTTTATTTCGTTTTCTTGCCTAATTTCCCTGTCCAGAACCTCCAGTGCAATGATGAACAGAGGTGGCAAGAGCAGCCACCCTTGTCCTATTCCTAATCTTGGGGAGAAGGCTTTTGGTCTTGCAACATTAAGTATGATGTCAGCTGTACGTTTTTTTTGTAGATGTCCTTATAAGGTTGAGGAAGTTACCTTCTATTGTTACTTTGTTGAATGTTTTTACCAGAAGAGAGTGTTGAATTTTGTTAAATGCATTGTCTGCATAATTTTCCTTTTTTTATTCTTACTCCCGTTGCCCAGACTCACTGCAGCCTCAACCTCCTGGGCTCAAATTATTTTTCCCACCTCAGCCCCCCAAGTAACTGGGACTACAGGCATGAGCCACCACACCTGGCTAATTTTTGTAGAGATGGGATTTCACCACGTTGCCAAGGCTGGTTGTGGACTCCTGTGATCAAGCAATCCACCCACCTCAGCTTTCCAAAGTGCTGGAATTACAGGCATGAGCCACAGTGCCCAGTCTCATCACCTTCCATTTTTATTTAGCCTTTACTTTGCTGGTAAATCCTTGTTTAAAAACTGAAAATATCTACCATAATGCCACTAGGGAGAAGACAGAAAATACTAGCAAAGACGAATCTATTCCACTGCTTCAAGTTTTTGTTATTATACCTATATTGCTGAGATTTAAAGTTTTTGCTTTTAGATGTAACAAGAGTAAAAGTCCAGGAAATAATCATTCATCTGATAAGGGCTAGAAACCACGACATAATTAAAAGCTACCTGAGAACATCTGACTTTTGATGATTCTGAAAGTCAGGGAAAGGGCAGAGAAATAGTCTTCATTTTGTCAGGGGTGGTTGACTCTGCCAACAGCAAGACAGGCTCAGAATCAACTTAGTCTGCATGGATTTGAGGTTAAACCACCTGATCCTGATTATTAGCTATATTTAGACAGGCCGAATGGATCAAATGCAGAGAGGCTCGAAGTTTTGCACACGGCACTAACAGATAAGATGATGTTACGAGCTAGTAGGAACTGAAAATGTAAATGATAAGTCGGGCAAGGTGGCTCATGCCTATAAACCCAGTACTTTGTGAGGCCAAGGGGGAAGATACCTTGAGCTCAGGAGCTTGAGACCAGCTTAGGCAAGACAGTGAGATATCCCGTCTCTAATAAAAACAAAAACAGGCCGGGCACGGTGGCTCACGCCTGTAATCCCAGCACTTTGGGAGGCCGAGGCGGGCGGATCACAAGGTCGAGATCGAGACCATCCTGGTCAACATGGTGAAACCCCGTCTCTACTAAAAATACAAAAAAATTAGCGGGGCGTGGTGGCACGTGCCTGTAGTCCCAGCTACTCGGGGGGCTGAGGCAGGAGAATTGCTTGAACCCGGGCGGCGGAGGTTGCAGTGAGCCGAGATCGCGCCATTGCACTCCAGCCTGGCGCCTGGTGACGGAGTGAGACTCTTGTCTCAAAAAAAAAAAAAAACAGTAAATGATGGGCATAGATCCTTTAGGACCAGTGAACACTGATGTAACATCTGGTCCATCTTTTCTTGAATCTTCTCAATCATGTGGTAGGGAAAGCAGTGGTCATTCTTCCAGCTCATAAAATCATACTGTTAATGTTACTGTTATTAAAGGAGTTAGGATGTAGCTTGAATTAAAAATGTATTACAATTACAATTTTTTTTTTTTTTTTTTTGAGATGGAGTTTCGCTCTTGTTGCCCAGGCTGGAGTGCAATGGCGCAACCTCGGCTCACCGCAACCTCCGCCTCCTGGGTTCAAGCCATTCTCCTGCCTCAGCCTCCCGAGTAGCTGGGACTACAGGCACGTGCCACCATGCCC
>PVKV010040247.1:0-12406 GCA_004027835.1 Alouatta palliata
GAGAAAGTGTGTAACTGTAAGGGCTAGCTGGAAGACACAGCACTCAGTTCTTGGCTGGGGAGTAGGTGGAGAAGGCTGAGTCAGAGGGCAGCTGGACAGGCTGAGGGAGGCCAGGGACAGGATTGCCCGGCCTGGAGGGCAGGCCCGGCTCAGCATTGGGCCTAGTACCTCCAGTACTCAGTACCTCAGCATTGGGCTCAGTACTCCAGAGCCTGTGTGACAAGAGAACTACCTCGTGGAAAGCCACTGCTTGCTCTATGGGGAGACGAAGCCCCAGCAGGAAGGCCCAGCAGGTACCAGAACCATCTGGAGGAGCTCGCAGTCTCATGAGGGAGACATTGCTGAAAGCAGGCAGTTACGGGAGATAACATTGTTCTTGACCCAGGTCTCACGACCCTCCTTTGAGCTAGCTCTGCTCCAGGAAATGGACCCGCACAGTGAACCAGGAGGATAAGACCCCTGTCCCCTTGGAGTTGATTCTCTAGCTGGAGTGAGGGGGACAGGCCCTAGAGAAGGAAACAGAGGACAACGTCACATGAGTGCCAGGGGAAAAACAGTGAGACAGAGAGGGTTGGGGTAATAAAAATCCTGGATCTGGGCAAACTGCAACCTCTATTCAGAGTGCCGAGCCCTGGCGATGAGGATGAGAGGTCAAGAAGGCATGTGGGCCAGTGGGAGGGTGCCGATCATGGCTGCACAGACTTGGATTTGAACCTTGGCTCCGTCCCTTCCCAGCTGGTGTTCTCGGGTGACTTCTGTCCCTCTCGCCAAGCCTCAATTACAAACAGATACTAACAGCTCCTCGCCAGGCTGGGAGGGGAAAAATGAGGTCCCCAAGATGCACGCTGGGTGTGCTGGTCAGCTGTCATGATGTGAGGGTGGCACTGGGGCCCGCACTGTGTTTTGGGATCACCTCCGACTCTCTGAGACCGAGGGCCCCAGAGCAGATGTGGTTCTAGAACCGTCCTGCGGTGGGCAGCAGGTTTCCATGAAAATCAGCCTGCCTGGCACCCAACACCTACACTCAACCTAGGGATGGTTCAGGGCCACTCCCTGGCCCCAGTGGGCCCCTCCCCTTGGAGCCCACAGCAGAGCCCTCCACACCACCAGGAGATGTGAAGTCACACGTGATCTCTGCAGGAAGGGGGGTGGGGAGGAGAGAGGCAGAGGCTGCAGGGAGAGGCAGCCCCACCGCCCACCCTGAGCAGGGGAAAGGAGGGGAAGCTGCTGCTGGCTCTGGCCCAACCTCCTTCATCCCTGCCTCCAGCTTTTGTGCAGGGACGCACAGGGTTCTGCTCCTCAGTGCAGCCTGTCCTCCCTCCCACCTGCGAGGGGACTTGTGTAGGGCCAATTCTGAACCACAAGGCCCCCGTCATCACCTGGCTGCTCTCGGTGACCTTCACCTTAATGTCCCAGGGCCCCGGTTTGGGTCTGGGCCCTCCGTGACCCGCCCCTGCAGGCCACTCCAACCTTCTTCATTCCCCTGACTGAAGCCAGCCCCAGCTGCTCTCTCAGCCTCAGGTGGAGGAGGTCAGTTCTGCCTCCCAGCTGCGGCCCCTTTCTCCCTCCTCCATCACCTCTACCTTCATGCAGAACACCTGTTCGTCTTCAAGAATCCATTCTGGCTATCTCTGGCTCTGCTGTTCTGCCTCCATTCCTGCTGGAGTCTTCCCTGTGCCCACAGACACTGTCAGAGCTCCTGGCACATTCTGGGGGCCCCACCTGACTGAGACTCCCTTGGTTGGACCAGATCCTGCTCCTCTCTAGCTTGACCTCCTGCCTCCACAGGTACAGCGCCTGGGAATGTGTTTGAGGGTGAAGACAGTACCGGGTCCTCTAGGCTCATCTCTCGTTGTCCCTGGGTGCCCTGGTCCCTGGCTGAACAGTGGTCTGGAGGCAGCTGCTGTGCTTGGTGCCCTCTCTTGCAGGGGCCAAATTGGGTGCCACCTTCCCTGGGGGCTGAGCAGGCTGGGATTTCAGCCAGACTTTAGGTCCCTGCTCCCTAGGCCTCCTAGAACAGGGGGGATATTGAAAGCAGACGGGAGCCAGGCCCCAGCTTAGAGCGGCTTCCTAAGACTCCCTGCTGTGCCTGACATGAACCCTTTATTGGCTGGACTGTTGGAAGAGCCAGAGGTCCTTCAGGGAGCTGAGCTGGAACGGTGATGTTGCTTCAGGGCATTGGGGCAAGCAGTACGTTGGGGCATTTGTTACCATCCTTGTGTTATTTCAGTATTTGAGCATTTAGATGACTCACAGCTCATGGCCTCAGCTGCCTCGGATCAGGCCCAGGCTCTCTGTACTGGGGAGAGGGAAGGAGCTGGGAAGGTCTGGGCGTCAGCAGCAGAGGTGGGGGCTGAACAGCTCACGCAGGAGGGACTCAAGGCCCAGCGTGGAGACCCATGGCCTTCTCTGCAGGCAGGTTGAGCATGGGCTCTAGAGGTAGCTCACCTTCAAATCAGGTAGCGTCCCTGGCTGCTGTGACCCGGCCCAGATGGTTAACCTTACAGGGCCTCAGCGTCTGCACTTGAAACCCCGGGGAACAGTGTCAATTTCCTTATGAGAGAACAGAGCATAGTGCACTCTAGTACCGTTTAGGGTGAACCCTCATTCTTGTGGCCCTCAAGGCTATCTACATCCTCAGCGAGGGCCCGCTAATGCCTGGTGCTCTGGCCTTCCCCGGACCAGGACAGGCTGGCAGTGATGCTTCTGTGGTCCCCTGGCTTCATCTGAGGCCACCCCTTTCCACAGTGTGCTAGGCTCCTTCTGCCCTGCACCACAGGGCCTCCTCACCTCCTCCTCTGGAAGCCATCCCTTGTCACTGTGCTCCCAGTCCTGGAGTGCTTGTCACCTCCTTCACCTTCTCTCTGCGCCCTGCTCTGACAGTGGATGCATATACTAATCAGGTAAAGGAATCCTCACCCAGCTGTACTGGTTTAGCGTTTCCCAAATGTGGAACCACAGATACATGGTGGGGAGGAGAGTTCATAGCTGTCTCTGGAAGAATTTAAAACATTTTATGTTTTCATTTTATTTATGTATTATTATTTTTCGAGACATGTTTTACTCCTGTCTCCCAGGCTGGAGTACAGTGTCATGATCTTGCCTCATTACAACCTCTGCCTCGCAGGTTCAAGTGATTCTCCTGCCTCAGGCTGCCGAGTAGCTGGGATTACAGGTGCGTGCCACCATGCCCAGCTAATATTTTTCTTTTCTTTTTCTTTTTCTTTCCTTTTTGGAAGTGGAGTCTTGCACTGTCCTCCTGCCTGGAGTGCAGTGGTGCCATCTCAGCTCACTGCAACCTCTTCCTCCTCGGTTCAACCAATTCTCCTGCCTCAGTCTTCTGCGTGACTGGTATTACAGTTGCTCGCCACCATGCCTGGCTAATTATATATATATATACATACATATTTTTTTGTTTGTTTGTTTGAGACAGAGGCTTACTCTGTCATCCAGTGTGGAGTGCAGTGGCACACAATTCTGGTTAACTGCAACTTCCATCTGCCGGGATTTAAGCAATTCTCCTCTCTCAGCCCCCTGAGTAGCTGAGATTACAGACGCTTGCCACCATGCTGAGCTAATTTTCGTATTTTTAGTAGAGACAGGGTTTCACTACCTTGGCCAGGCTTGTCTTGAATTCCTGACCCTGTGATCCACCCATCTCGGCCTCCCTAAGTGCTGGAATTACAAGTGTGAGCCACCGTTCCCGGCCAAGTTTTTGTATTTTTAGTAGAAATTGGGTTTCACTATGTTGGCCAGACTGGTCTCGATCTCCTGACCTGGTGATTCGCCCACCTCAGCCTCCCAAAGTTCTGGGATTGCAGGCATGGGCCACTGCAACCTGCCTAATTTTTGTATTCTTTGTAGAGATGAAGTTTCACCATGTTGGCCAGGCTGGTCTCCAACTCCTGAGCTTAAGTGATGATCTGCCCACCTCGGCCTCCAAAAGTGCTGAGATTAAAAGCATGAGCCACGGCGCCCAGCCTGTTTTCATTTTAATGAACATAGTTTAAAATCAAGGTAAGCAAATCCTGGAGCATTTGGAAGAGAGGGAGGGAAAAGGGCCTGAGGACTGCAGATTGTATCAGTGCCCAGAGGTCCATGCTGCTTTACCCCAGATGGATGGGGAAATGTGCTGACAGGTGTCACAGGGCCTGGGTGGTGAGCAGAGGGGAGCCAAGTCACTGCTTGACACCAGGAACAGGTGCTGAGCTCCAGAGGACCTGGGCCCTGGTGGCTGCTCCTTCCTCACCTTACACGCCCATTTGGTGTCTGCAAAACATCATCCACTGTTTTAAATTAATGCTATTCATTGGAGTTTTATTGGTTTTGTAGTTTTGTTTAGCCTTAATTAGTAAATGCGTCTTGATTTTATAACTGAAAGCAGCAATAATTACAAAGAGTTTATACATCACCTGATGAATAATAAAATGAACCCGAATCAGCCCTGTAAGGTGGGGAGGAATATAGGCCCGTGGGCGCTCTGTACATTCTAGATGTTTGGGAATCCAACTATTGATGACAGAAACCTGTGAGGCCGGGAGGCAGCCTATGAGATGGCCTGAGAAAGGAACCACCATCTATCGAGCCTGTGTGGGCGCCAGGCTCTGGGCCTGATGCTTTGTTGAAGGTCTTTCATTGAGTTCCCGGTAATCCAATAGAGTGGAAATCATCTCATTTGTCAGATGAGAATCCTGAGGCCCAGACATGTTAGATAACTTGCCTAAGGTCACACAACTAGGAGGTGGTGGATCTGCTAAAACTGTATTGATGGTGTGTGAAAGACAGTAAGAATTTATTTAAGGTGGGAGGCAGCGTCTGACCAGAGCCACAGCAGCTCGGGAGAGATATTGGGCTCACTCTGAATTTAGCAATAGCAAGGGGGAATTGATGGCCAGAGAGCAGGGTGGGCTCAGTGGATGGGAAACCTCTTCAGACGAAATATCTGGGGGTATTCTCGATTAACAGACCGGGTGGGATTCTTTTTTTTTTTCTATTATTATTATTATGCTTGAAGTTCTGGGGTACATGTGCAGAACATGCCGGTTTGTAACATAGGTATACACGTGATAGTGATTGGCTGCATCCATCACCCCATCATCTACATTAGGTATTTCTCCTAATGATATCCCTCCCCTAACCTCCCACCCCCTGCTATTCCTCCTATAGCTCTCCCCTGTTCCCCACAGGCCCTGGTGTGTGATGTTTCCCTTCCTGTGTCCATACGTTCTGATTGTTCAACACCCACTTATGAGTGAGAACATTTGGTGTTTGATTTTCTGTTCTTGTGTCAGTTTGCTCAGAATGATGGTTTTCAGCTTCATGCATACCTCTGCAAATGACAAGAACTCATTGCTTTTTATGGCTGCATAGTCTTCCATGGTGTATATGTGCATTTTCTTATCCAGGTTTTCTTTATCCAGTGTATCATTGATGGGCATTTAGGTTGGTTCCAAGTCTTTACTACTGTGAACAGTGCCACAATAAACATACGTGTGCATGTGCCATTATAACAGAATAATTTATAATCTTTTGGGTATATACCCAGTAATGAGATTGCTGGGCCAAATGGTATTTCCAGTTCTAGATCCTTGAGGAATAGCCACACTGTCTTCCACAATGTTTGAACTCATTTACACTCCCACCAAGAGTGTGAAAACATTCCTATTTCTCCACATCCTCTTCAGCATCTGTTGTCTCCTCACTTATTAATGATCACCATTCTAACTGGTGTGAGATGGTATCTCAGTGTGGTTTTGACTGGCATTTCTCTAATGACGAGTGATGATGAGCTTTTCTTCAAATGCTTGGCTGCATAAATGTCTCCTTTAGAGAAATGTCTGTTAATATCTTTCACCAACGTTTTCATGGGCTTGTTTTTTCTTTTGTAAATTTGTTCCTTGTAGATTCTGGATATTAGCCCTTTGTCAGATGGGTGGATTGCCAAAAATATTTTTCCATTCTGTTGGTTGCTGGTTGACTGATTGTTGCTTTTGCTGTGCAGAAGCTCTTTAGTTTAAGGAGACCTCATTAGTCTATTTTGGCTTTTGTTCCCATTGCTCTTGGTGTTTTAGTCATGAATTCCTTGCATATGCCTATGTTCTGAATGGTTTTGCCTAGGATTTCTTCCAGGGTATTTACAGTGTTAGGTCTTAGGTTTAAACCTTTAATCCATCTGGAGTACATTTCTGTAAAAGGTAAAGGGAAGGATCCAGTTTAAGCTTTATGCATACGGTAAGCAAGTGTTGGGAACACAATCTATTAAATAGGGACTCCTTTCCCTATAGCTTGTTTTTCTGAGGTTTGTCAAAGATCAGACGGTTATAGATGTGTGCATTACTTCTGAGGCCTCTGTTCCCTTCCATTGAGCTTTATCCCTGTTTTGGTACAAATATAATGCTGTTACAAGTACTACAGCATTGTAAAAGAGTTTGAAATAAGGAATATAGAAGTATATGCAGAGTGTGTATATATCTCAGAGTATTTTGAGACTGTGTATATGATTTATAACAGAATATTTTTAGAGTGTATATTATATATAACAGAGTAAAAAGAGATTTGGATTTGATTTCCAGCCCTCTGCCAGCTAGTCAGCCACTCACTATCAACCACTAGGCGGGACAATCTCTCTCTCTGTTTCTCGATTATTGTACGGGGATTTCTGTGGGCCTTAAGGAACACTGGGAAACAATCCCTTTTTAAGCTCAGCTGCAGCTTTCTTGGGTATAATTGTCAATCTGGACTTTAATACAGCTATGATATTGGGTTAACTCAATTGCCTATGCTAGAAGGTAACACAAAAATTCACAGTTGATTGACAAGAGTGGGAAACAGGTCGAAAGAATGACAACATAACCGAATCCTTGATCACTAACAGAATGCTCATGGGGATAGAGATCATTCATTCCAATTTCGTCGGGTGTAGCACGTAAAGGGACACAGCTTTTTCAGAATAGAGAGCAAAACTGTACTTATTTTAAGTGCTCTGAAGTAGGGAGAGTTTTAGACCTGCTCTTTGAAAAAATTGTGTGCTCTACCAACAAAAGCTACTTTTTTGTTAGTGTCATGGTGGTGTGGCCCCACAGAAATTAGAGGTCAGAAGATATGGATTGGATTTCCAGCCCTCTGACAGCTAGTCAGCCACTCACTTTCAACCCATAGAAGGGTCACTCTCTGTCTCTGTTTCTCGGTTTGGGTACAGGGATTTCTGGGGGTGTTAAGGCCCACTGGGAAACAATCCCTTTTTCAGTTCAGTGCCTTTTTGTTGAGTATACTTGTCAATCTGGACCTTAATCCACCTATGATTTGGGGTTAACTCTATTGCTTCTGCTAGAAGGTAACACAGAAAATTCACAGATGTTGACAACCGTGAGAATCGGCTCGAAAGAATGGCAATAGAACCGATTCCTTGATCACTAACAGAATCCTCATGTGGACACAGATCACTCATTCCAACTTCATTGGCTGTAGCACGTAAAGGGAGACACCTATTTCAAAATACAGAGCTAATACTATACCTGCTTTAAGCGCTTTAGTGCTTAAAGCAGGGAGTGTATTAGCTCTGTACTTTGAAAAAGTTGTGTGCTCTGCAAATACAAAGCTACATTTTTTTGACTTTTTTTCCCTAGAAGAAATGGGGGTTCTTCTCAGAGAGCGTGGGAGACAAATGAGTCCTATGACATCCTGTCCACTGCCTCTGAGGGTGAAATGGGAGAGTAGGAAGCATTTTGGGGTGTGACCAGGCACACAGATAGGCTCGGTGGAGAGCACAGCTGCTGTCCTGGTGTTGTGGCCCCTCCGAAGTTAGAGGTCAGGAGATTTGGATTGGATTTCCACACTCTGACAGCTAGTGAGCCACTCACTTTCAACCCTTAGGCGGGCCACTCTCTGTGTCTGTTTCTCGGTTTGGGTACAGGGATTTCAGTGGGCCTTAATGCCAACTGGGAGACAATCTCTATTTCTGCTCAGTGTCTGGTTTGTAGAGTATACTTGTCAATCTGGACCTTAATCCACCTATGATTTGGGGTTAACTCTATTGCTTCTGCTAGAAGGTAACACAGAAAATTTACAGTTGTTGACAAGAATGAGAATCGACTCGAAAGAATGACAATAGAACCGAATCCTTGATCACTAACAGAATCCTCATGTGGACACAGATCACTCATTCCAACTTCGTCGGCTGTAGCACGTAAAAGGAGACACGTTTTTCAAAATACAGAAGTAAATCTGTACCTGCTTTAATCGCTTAAAAGTTGTGTGCTGTGCAAACACAAAGCTATTTTTTTTTTTACTTTTTTTCCCCTGGAGAAATGGGGGTCCTTTTCAGAGAGCATGGGAGACACATGCGTCCTTTTCCGTCCTCTCCTCTGCCTGTGAGTGGGAAATGAGATTGTAGGAAGCTTTTTGGGTGTGGCCAGGCACACAGGTAGGCTCAGTGCAAAGCAGGGCTGTTGTCTTGGTGGTGTGGCCCCTCCGAAATTAGAGGTCAGGAGATTTGGATTGGATTTCCATCCCTCTGACAGCTAGACAGCCACTCACTTTCAACACTTAGGCGGTCACTCTCTGTCTCTGTTTCTCGGTTCGGGTACAGGGATTTCTGTGGGAGTTAAGGCCCACTGGGCAACAATCCGTTTTTCAGCCCTGTGCCTGGTTTGTTGAGTATACTTGTCAATCTGGACCTTAATCCACCTATGATTTGTAGTTAACTCTGTTGCTTCTGCTAGAAGGTAACAGACAAAATTCGCAGTTGTTGACGAGAGTGAGAATCGTCTCGAAAGAATGACAATAGAATCAAATCCTTGATCACTAACAGAATGCTCATGTGGACACAGATCACTCATTCCTACTTCGTTGGCTGTAGCACGTAAAGGGACACAGTTTTTCAAAGGCATTTAAAGCAGGGACAGTTTTAGCTCTGTACTTCGAAAAAGTTGTGTGCTCTACCAATACAAAGCTGCTTTTTTGTAACTTTTGGTCCCCAGGAGAAATGGGGGTTGTTTTCAGAGAGCATGGGAGACACATGGGTCCTTTGCCGTCCTCTCGTCTGCCTCTGAGAGTGAAATGAGAGAGTAGGAAGCATTTTGGGGTGTGGCCCGGCAAACAGATAGGCTCAGATCAGAGCAGAGCTGCTGTCCTAGTGGTGTGGCCCCTCCAAAATTAGAGGTCAGGAGATTTGGATTGGATGTACAGCCCTCTGCCATGTAGTCAGCCACTCACTTTCAACCATTAGGCGGGTCACTCTCTGTCTCTGTTTCTCGATTTGAGTACAGGGATTTCTGTGGGCTTTGAGGCCCACTAGGAAACAATCCCTTTTTCAGCTCAGTGCCTGGTTTGTTGAGTATTTTTGTCAATCTGGACCTTAATCCACCTATGATTTGGGGTGAACTCTATTGCCTCTGCTAGAAGGTAACACAGAAAATTCCCATTTGTTGACAACAGTGAGAATCGGCTCGAAAGAATTACAATAGAACCGAATCCTTGATCAGTAACAGAATGCTCATGTGGACACAGATCACTCATTCCAACTTCGTCGGCTGTAGCATGTAAAGCTAGACAGCTTTTTCAAAATGCAGAGATAGCGCTGAAAGCAGGGACAGTTTTAGCTCTGTACTTTAAAAAAGTTGTGTGCTCTGCCAATACAAAGGCACTTTTTTGTGACTTTTTGTCCCCAGGAGAAATGGGGGTCCTTTTCAGAGAACATTGGAGACACATGTGGCCTTTGCCATCCTGTCGTTTGCCTCTGAGAGTGAAATGAGAGAGTAGGAAGCATTTTTGTGGTGTGTCCAGGCGCACATTTAGGCGTGGTGCAGAGCAGAGCTGCTGTCCTGGTGGTGTTTCCCCTCTGAAATTAGAGATCAGGAGATTTGGATTCATTTCCAGCCCTCTGCCAGCTAATCAGGAACTCACTTTCAACCCTTAGTTGGGTCACTCTCTGTCTCTGTTTCTCGATTTGGGTACGGGGATTTCTGTGGGCCTTAAGTCCCACTGGGAAACAATCCCTTTTCAAGCTCAGTGCCTGGTTTGTTGAGTATACTTGTCAATGTGGACCTTAATCGACCTATATTTTGGGTATAACCCTATTTCCTCTGCTAGAATGTAACACAGAAAATTCATTGTTGATTGACCAGAGTGAGAATTCGCTCGAAAGAATGACAATATTACCGAACACTTGATCACTAACAGAATGCTCATGTGGACACAGATCACTCATTCCAACTTCTTCGGCTGTAACATGTAAAGGGAGACAGCTTTTTTCAAAATACAGAGCTACAACTGTCCCTGCTTCAATCGCTAAAGACCTTAAAGCAGGGGCAGTTTTAGATCTGTACTTTGAAAAATTTGTGTGCTCTACCAAAGAAAATCTACTTTTGTTGTTCCTTTTGGTCCTAGGCGACATGGGGGTCCTTGGCAGAGAGGATGGGAGACACATGTGTCCTTTGCTGTCCTCTTTTCTGCCTCTGAGTGTGAAATGAGAGTGTAGGAATCATTTTGGGCTGTGGCCAGGCGCATAGTTAGACTCCGTGCTTCACAGAGCTGCTGCCCTGTTGGTGTGGCCCCAGTCACCATGAGCCTTGTCTGAAAGAATTAATCACATTTCATGTGCAAGCGTGCTCTCTGTTTGACTGTGTTGTTATTTTTGGTGAGAGCATTGTTTACAGTGCTTTAACCTGAATAATCGTGTTCCAGGTAATAATGCGTGGGCTTCAGTAGGAGGCAGTGTTAGGGAAGATGGAGGTAGAATGGATGTGTGAATGAGGGAAAGGTGTCCCTTCCTTTAGAGCATGGATGGGTTCCAACCCCACACTCACCGTCTCAGCTGATTATCTTTGTGCTGGCCACAGCCTGTGCCACATTAAGCACCAACCCTGGTTGGGAATAGTGTCTGTGGGGGAGAGGTTAGAGCTTCATCAAAGAAGCAACTCTCTTAAATGACCTCCATTTAACTTACCTGCTGGTCTCCATTCCTTCTGTAAAACATACTACTAGCAACTACTGCTGCATATTTTGGTTATTTTTGTCTTACATATCCCCATAATTTGGTTCCCTCCATTTGGACTGAAAGCATATCACGAGCCAATTGCGTGAATTCCTAAACTTGTTTGGACGAGTTAAATATGTTATTGTAATGTAGTAATTGAATGGTCACCGAAAGGAAATTGGAGTGAGAAAAAATAGATGACTAACATTGAGTACTTACTGTGTATGAGGTATATTTAACAGAGTAAAATTACAAGGTTCATATTTTTATAAAAGACTATTTTGTGAGTGTGTATATTATTTATAACAGAGTACAAATAGAGGGTGTATATTTTGTATAACAGAGTACAAAGAGAGGGTGCACATGTTTTTAAACAGTGTAAATAGATAGGGTTAATACTCTTTATAACAGAGTACAGGAAAAAGGTTTATATTTTTTATAAATTACAATTTTGTGAGTGTGTATATTCTTTATAACAGAGTACAAATAGAGGGTGTATATATTTAATAACAGTACAAATAGATATTTTATATTTTTATGGAAGAAAATTTCCTGAATGAGTATATATTGTACAAGTGTAAAAATAGAGGGAGTATATATTTTATAAGAGAGTACATATAGAGGATGTATATAGTTTATAACAGGGTACAAATAGAGTGTTTATATTTTTTATAAAATCTATAATGTGAGTTGTGTAATTATTATAACAGATTACAACTACAGGGCGTATATTTTTTATAAGAGAGTGCAATAGATGGTTTATGTGTTTTATAACACAGTAGAAATAGATTGTGTATATATCTTAACACAGAGTACAATATAGGGTTTGTATTTGTCATAAATGATAATTTCGTGAGTTTGTGTATTTTTGATAACACAGTACAAATAGACGGTGTTTACATTTATAACAGAGTACAAATACAGGGTGTGTATTTTTTATAAGAGAGTACAAATAGAGGGTATATCTTTTCATGACAGAGTACATATAGAGGGTGTACATTTTTTTTTAGAACAGAGTACATACAGAGGGTGCATATTTTTCAAAAAAGACTATTTTTTGAGTTTGTATATCTTTTCTAACAGAGAACAAACAGAAGGTGCATATGCTTTATAATAGAGCCCAAATAGTGTGTTTATATATATTGAAAGGACTATTTTGAGAGTGTGTATATTTTTTATGCCAGAGTACAAATAGAGGGTGTATATATTTTATTACACTGTACAAATAGAAAGTGTATATTTTTTATAACAGAGTACAAATAAGGCTGTACGGTTTTTATAACAGTGTTACAATAGAGGGTGTATATATCTTATAACAGAGTATAAGAGAGTTTGGATAGTTTTTATAACAGAGTACAAATAGGGGTTTTATATTTTTGTATTAGACCCTTTTGTGAGTGTGTTTATTTTTTATAACAGAATACAAGGAGA
>PVKV010040248.1:0-12407 GCA_004027835.1 Alouatta palliata
ATTATTACAAACAACTCTATGCACATCAACTAGTAAACCTGGAAGAAATGGATAAATTCCTGGACACTTGCATCCTCCCAAGCCTAAACCAGGAAGAAGTGGAAACCCTGAATAGACCAATAACAAGGTCTGAAGTTGAGGCAGCAATTAAGAGCCTACCACCCAAAAAAAGCCCAGGTCCAGATGGGTTCACAGCCGACTTCTACCAGACATACAAAGAGGAGCTGGTACCATTCCTTCTGAAACTATTCCAAACAATCCAGAAAGAGGGAATCCTTCCCAAATCATTTTATGAGACCAACATCATCCTGATACCAAAACCCGGCAGAGACTCAGCAAGAAAAGAAAACTTCAGGCCAATATCCATGACGAACATAGATACAAAAATCTTCAATAAAATACTGGCAAACCGATTGCAACAGCACATCAAAAAGCTTATCCACCATGATCAAGTAGGCTTCATCCCGGGGATGCAAAGCTGGTTCAACATACGCAAGTCTATAAACATAATCCACCACATAAACAGAACCACAGACAAAAACCACATGATAATCTCAAATGATGCAGAGAAGGCCTTTTGACAAAACTGCTCATATGATTTGTCTGAGAAATGATTTCAAGTTTTAACACCTCATGATTGTGAATCTGGTTTCTCCTTCTACTATTAGGACATTCTCATGTAAATGTGATTCTCCTTTGATTACTCTCTATCAGTTGCTTGCACCTGAACAACTTTACAGTCTTGTACCTAAAATGAGTTTGAAATTAAGGGGCAATATAAGGAAGAAGTTGGAAAGGAAGAAACTCAATTTCTTTTTCGAAGAGCCACCTATATAATTTGTTTGTTTATATGTATTTCTACCTCTAAATTAATCTGTGCATTAATGGATACAATCATTTTTGCCTTCCATAAGACAAAGCAGCATTAGGTGCCTTAGAAAGACAATTAAAAAGTCTGCTCCCAGAGACAGGCACAATCTATGTGAAATCTTAAAATCATTCAAATAACGGGATTTGAATAGGACACTACATGCATGTCTATAAGGAGACACAAATTATACCATTAAGTGAAAACACATGAAAGCAATACATAATTTAGAATCAGATATGTATTATCAGTTTACATACTGGCTGAATTTTATGGGCACGGCAAATACTGGTGACTCATTTAATGGTTTGTTTGTTTGTTTGTTTGTTTGTTTGTGTTTTGAGACAAGAATCTTGCTCTTTTGCCAGGCTGGAGCGCAGTGGCACAATCTTGGCTCACTGCAACCTCTGTCTCCCAGATTCAAGCGATTCCCTTGGCTCAGCCTCCTGAGCAGCTGGGACTACAGGCACGTACCGCCACACCGGGCTAAGTTTTCGTATTTCAGTAGAGACAGGGTTTCGCCATGGCCAGGATGGTCTCAATCTCCTGACCTCATGATCTGCCCACTTCAGCATCCCAAAGTGCTGGGATTACAGGTGTGAGCCACAGTGCCCAGACTCATTTAATTTTTTTAGTATTATTTTTTATGAAATGGTAAAAATTACCTCAAGTTTGCTGTACCATAGGAAGAATTACATGAAATTATGCATGCAAAGTGTCTAGTATATGGTAAGTTTTCAGTAAATCTTATTTTATTTTTTCCTTTAACAAAGGTGGCTTTAGTCTCCAAGATGGTTCAACATCCCCCTACTGGCATGAATATTTCATATGCTCTTGGCTACAATGTTTCCTGTTGAAATCAATTTCTGCATTCATTTTATGAATTACAATCTTTCTGTAACAGATATTCAGGTATAATAATAAAGCAAAAATTTATATAGAGCTATGTGCCCAGCTATATTAGTCAGTTTTCATGCTGCTGATAAAGACATGCCCAAGACTCGGTAATTCATAAAAGAAAAAAGTTTAGTGGACTTACAGTTTCACATGGCTGGGGAGGCCTCACAATCATGACAGAAGGCAAAGAGAAGCAAGTCACATATTATGTGGATGGCAGCAGGCAAAGAGAGCTGCACGGAAACTCCCTCATTCTTCACCAGCAGAGCTCATGAGACTTATTCACTATCACAAGAATAGCATGGGAAAGACATGGCCCCATGATTCAATTACCTCCCACCAGGTCACTCCCACAACATGTGGGAATTCAAGATGAGATACGGGTGGGGACACAACCAAATCATATCATTCCACCTCTGGCCCCTCCCAAATCTCATGTCCTCACATTTCAAAACCAATCATGCATCCCAACAGTCCCCCAAAGTCTTAACTCTTTTCAGTCTTAACTCAAAAGTCTATTGTCCAAAGTCTCATCTGAAACAAGGCAAGTCCCTTCTGTCTATGATCCTGTAAAATCAAAAGCAAGTTAGTTATCTCCAAGATACAATTGGATACAGGCATTGGGTAAATGCAGCCATTCCGAAT
This sequence comes from Alouatta palliata, assembly GCA_004027835.1. NCBI lineage: Eukaryota > Metazoa > Chordata > Mammalia > Primates > Atelidae > Alouatta > Alouatta palliata. Next base: position 2,411 of record PVKV010040248.1, read on the forward strand.
GGGAGAAATTGTCCAAAACAAAGGGGCTACAGGCCCCATAAAAGTCTGAAAGCCAATGTGGCAGTCCAGATGATCTCCTTTGACTCCAGGTCTCACATCCAAGTCATACTGATGCAAGAGGTGGGTTCCCATCACCCTGAGATGCAAGAGGTGGGCTCCCATTGTCTTGAGTAGCTCCACCTCTGTGGCTTTGCCGTGTATAGCCTCCCACTTGGCAGCTTTTATGGGCTAATGTTGAGTGTCTACAGCTTCTCAAGGTTCACAGTGCAAACTGTCCGTGGATCTGCCACTCTGGGATCTGGAAGACAGTGGCCCTCTTCACACAGCTGCACTAGATGGTGCCACAATAGAAACTTTGGGTGGGGGCTCTGACTCACATTTCCCTTCCTCACTTCCCTAGCAGAGGTTCTCCGTGATAGCCCTGCCCCTGCGGCAAACTTATCTGGGCATCCAGGCATTTCCATGCATTATCTGAAATCTAGGTGAAGGTTCCCAAACATCAATTCTTAACTTCTGTGCACTCCCAGGCTCAATACCATGTGGAAGTTACCAAGACTTGGGGCTTCCACCCTCTAAAGCCATGGCCTGAACACTGTATTGGCCCCTTTCAGCTATGGCTGGAGTGGCTGGGACATTAGGCACCAAGTTCTTAGGCTGCACACAGCATGGTGACCCTGGGCCCCTCCCACAAAACCACTTTTTCCTCCCAGGCCTTCAGGCCTGTAATGAGAGGGGCAGTCATGAAGACCTCTGACATGCCCTGGAGACATTTTCTTCATTGTTTTGGGGATTAACATTTAGCTCCTCATTACTGGGCAAATTTATGCAGCCAGCTTGGATTTTTCCTCAGAAAATGGGATTTTCTTTTCTATCACATTGTCAGGCTACAAAAGTTCCAAACTTTATGCTCTGTTTCTCTTTTAAAACTGAATGCTTTTAGCAGCACCAAAGTCACATCCTGAATACTTTGCTGCTTAGAAATTTCTTCTTCCAGTTATCCTTAATCATCTTTCTCAAGTTTAGCATTCCAAAAGTCTCTAGGACAGGCATGATCTCTTTGCTGAAACATAGCAAGAGTCACCTTTTCTCCAGTTCCCAAGAAATTCCTCATCCTCCATTTGAGATCACCTCAGACTGGATTTCCTTGTTCCTATCATCATCAGCATTTTGGTCAAAGCCATTCAACAAGTCTCTAGAAAGTTTCAAACTTTCCCACATTTTTCTGTCTTCTTTTGTTCCATCCAAACTGTTCCAACCTCTACATGTTACCCAGTTCCAAAGTTACTTCCACATTTTGGGGCACCTTCATCAGCACTCCATTCCAGGTACCAATTTACTGTATTAGTCCATTTTCATGATGCTGATAGAGACATACCTAAGACTGGGCAATTTATAAAATACAAAGGTTTATTGCATTTACATTTCCACATAGCTGAGGAGGCCTCACAATCATGGTGGGAGGCAAGGAGGAGCAAGTCACATATTGTGTAGATGGCAGCAGGCAAAGAGAGATTGTGCAGGGAAATTATCCCTGTTTAAAACTGTCAAATCTCATGAGACTTATTCACTATTATGAGACTAGCATGGAATAACCTGCCCACATGATTCAATTACCTCCCACAGAGTCCCTCCCACAACATGTGGGAATTCAAGATGAGTTTCTGGTGGGGACACAGTCAAACCATATTGTAAGAACTGTTCTAAGAGAATAAATTCATTTCATATTCAAAAAGTTGATGACATGAGAATGATTGTTGACTCCATCTCACAGATTAGAAAACAAGAACAAAATACAGAAGTTACGTGAATGACTGCAAACAATTCACCTGGAATTCTACTCAAGTATAAAAGCTCCAGAGTCTATCCTCATAATCACAAATTTATATTGCCTCTCATTTCTCCAACTTTTCTGACTTCTTATTGTAACCATTTATATGTATTACATTACTAAAACATAGTTTATCCCCACATGAAATATTTGCCACACTGCAAGGAACCATGACCGTTTCATATATGGTATTGACTATGACTATGTATTAAACAGTTATTAAAAATTTGAAATATTTTCTAAGTAATATTAAATCTCTATATAGATCTTTGCCTTTGGAGTCCTTTTTTGTTTTTTTAATTTTAACTTGCATAGCATTTATTTAACAAAAGAATTAATGCAATTAAATAGCATTACTATAATATGTTAAAACCAAATTTACTCCCTAATGACAACTTTTTAAAGTTTACCTCATTTTATCATTTTGGTTTGCCACAGCATTGTATATTTAAAGATAAAGTTAAACAAATTATTTATATAGGAAACAATAAGTGTAGACATAACATTTGTTCATATTAGAAGTACTCAGCATGAAAGAACACGTATAAATATGAAATTTGTAAGTGTGGCTTTTTACTTTTCTGATAGTCTTTTACAAATAGATAAGGAATGAATTAACATATTTCACTTAGAGTGATGGTTTGTTGTAAATCTTTCCAGATTTTTTGTATTGAGAAAGCTTTACAGTATCAAATTATACAAATTGTCCTCTTAAACCCATATGGAGGTAATTGGCTCATGTAGCCATATCAGCAGTGATTCCAAATGCAGCAAGTATTAAATATCTAAAGTATGAAAATGCAAAAAAATACTTTTTTTCACAATGCTTTTATTTCTCCTTTATTTGAGGGCCAAGACTTCATGAAGAATCATGAAAAATTAATCTCTTTCTCTACTAAACCCTGTGTGCATTTATCTATGTTTTGTTACTCAACTGCTGGGACATTGGAGTTATTCAAGTAATGTTGACAGTTGAGTGATCACGTTAGAACACTCTATAGATTGAGGATGATCTACATCCTCATACATTTTATTGTTTTTCATAAATTGACGTCTAAATGTATGTATTTTCACTGAAATGTAATGGTATCATACAATTTTACCCATAACGTGTTAAATCAGTGCAAAATGAAAATAGAAAACACTTGCATGTGTCTGAATATCTTCCCATCTTCCCATTGTGATACTTTTGCAGCCCTTTTTTTTTCTTTCTTTGAGAGTGTGTGTGTGTGTGTGTGTGTGTATGTGTGTGTGTGCATGTGTGTGTGTTGGAGTTTCACTCTTGTTACACAGGCTGGAATGCAATGGCTGTGATCTTGGCTTACTGCAACCTCCCCGTCCCTGGTCTAAGTGATTCTCCTGCCTTAGCCTCAAGAGTAGCTGGGATTACAGGCACCCGTCACCACGCCCAGCTAATTTTTGTATTTTTAGTACAGAAGGGGTTTCACCATGTTGGCCAGGCTGATATCAAACTGCTGACTTCAGGTGATCTACCTCCTTGGGCTCCCAAGGTGCTGGAATTGCTGACGTGAGCCACCGTGCCCAGCAACCCTATTTTTTTTAATGACTTTGGGACCACTAATATAGTACTAAAATAGCAAAATCAAAGCAAGTATCAGAATTCTAGTTACAAACATGATCAAGTTCTGTCATCTTAAGATATACAGAAACAAATTTAATACAAGATCATCATTTGGCCACAACCATAAGTGTTTAAGGAAAATTATGGGTTTTCCTGTGGGTTGGATAATTAATTATCTCATTGTTGAGCATTACTTTTCTAGTCCAACAGACTTACATTTGTACTCAGGCTTTTTGGCTACCTTGCACCTCTCTTTTGGGGGTTTAGTGAGGAAGGTAATCAAATATCTGTCAGTCAGCACCTGTTCTTCATTGCTCTTTTCCAGGCCTGTCTCATGGAAAGGAAGCCCACTTAGAGACATTGTTATAGAGATGATAGCAGTAATGCCTACCTCACTGAGTTGCTATAAAAATTAACTTACTTAACACAGTCAAAGTGCTTAGAATAGTGTCTGGGACATGATAAGTTTTAAATAATAATATTATTATTGTTATTGTTATTATTTGTGGAATTAGTATTACTTGAATGAGATTTATTCTTCTATTATTATTTGTTAGAAGTCTTAAACCAATCTCTTTGCTTCTAATACCAATTTATCCCAGAATATTATGTTCATAAATATAAACATAATGTAAATATAAACATATTATATTTAATATAAAAATATATTTAAATTATAACAATCATGTTTATATTTAAAATATAAATATAATACATATTTAAAATATAAAAGATTTATGATTCTAAGTTATTAGAGGAGGAAAGGGATAAAATTTAAATATGCCAGATTACATATGTAAAAATACAGACAGTAATAGCAATATAGTAGTAGCGAGACTTACTACATTTATTTATTTATATTTTAGAGCTTCACATTTTATTTATTTTTCATTTTTATTTATTTATTTATTTTCAATATTTAGATTCAGGGTGTACATGTGCAGATTTATTACATGAGTAAATTCATGTGTCTTGTGGGTGTTTAGTGTATAGATAATTTCATCACCAGGTATTGAGGCTAGTACCTTATGTGTAGTTTTTAACTCTCATCCTCCTCTGACCTTCCCCCATCAGGTAGGCCCAGAATATTTTGTTCAGATATATAATCGCGATATACCTATAAACATAATATTCTGGGATAAATTGGGGTGGAATAAATTAAATATTTGAATATATTTAATTTATCCAGACATTATATTTATCAAATGCTCCCCATCACTTGGTAAGTGAATCAGGTCAAGACGAAATAGTAAATGTATATTGCCTGAAATGATCTCTTATTAAAAAGCTATCAAACATTAGACAGTTTCTTTAATCTAAATTCTGATAGCTGCTATTTACTAATTGCAAAGATTTTCCCTATCTTTTCCATTAACCTTTCTCAATCATTCAATTAAGTCATATATTCCTCCCACGGTTTGGCTCATTAAATTAATCTGTAGGTCATAAAAAATTATTTCTAGTTAAAAAAAAACTAGAGGCTCAATGTACATCTTTAAGAGAAATAATTTTTGATGACACCTTTCTTTTATAAACAATTATTTAATTAGTAAAACAATATTTTCTGTGCCGGGAGTGACATGGAAAGGTGACCTTGACTTTGGTACCTTGTAAAAAATGAACAATCCATCTGTGAGAAAAAAAAAATTGTGTTTGTATGTGTATCTTGCTTCAATATAAATTAGTTAGAGAGAATGCCAAAGCTATATGATGGGTAAGAAGATAAAACATTGAAAAAAGAGAATCAAAAGAAAATTTAGATGAAAATAGAAAAAGAAAACAAACCCTAGATAAGATAGGTAATCAAGACACCTGTGAAAATATTTACAGTGAGGTATATTTTGCCTTTGACTCCATGGTAGCCAAAGCAAAGAGGGAAATAGAATCAGTTTCAAGAAATTTAAAACCAATAGCACAGGCAAAGCATAAGTATCAAAATAAAAACATCAATTTATAGTGAATGATCACTTCGATTTTTTCACACATGGAATAAATATATTTTAAAATAGCTAAAAATTTCATTTAGTCCAGCCGTTATGGAAAACAGTATAGAGGTTCCCCAAATACCTGAAAATATAACTACTATGATATCCAGCAATTCTACTCCTGGTATATATCCAAAGAAATTGAAAATCAAGGTGTTAAAGAGATATCGGCATGGCTATGTTTATTGCAGCATTATTTATAATATCCAAGATATGGAAACAACCAGTGTTTATTAACAAACGAATCAACAAAGAAATATGTTATATTACAAAGTAAATATTATATATATCTGTGTGTGTGTGTGTGTATATATATATATATATATATATATATATATACACACACACATGCACACACACAGTAGAATATCATCCAACCTTAAAAAAGAAGGATATTTGGCCAGTTATAAAAACATGAATGAACCTGGAGGACATGATGCTAAAGTCAATAATGAGAATATTTCTCATACCATGTTCTCAATGTAAGTAAATGACTGAATGCTTCAGGACAATTAAATGCATGCAAATCTGTGAAGTTCAACAGATGTCATTAAAAATGAAGCATTCTCAAAATTAGACATAAAAAGTGTGAAAACTTAGATTATTTATTATATTAAATTTTAATTTTTAAATTTTGATTAAATTTTAAGTGAATATTTCTTGTAACTTTTGGGTAGTTTCATCAAATGTCTTTGACAATACGCAAGACGCACTTGTGTTAGCTTGCTAAGTTATACATATCAATAGTCAAATGTGAATGATTGGTAAGTTCTTTGACATAACAAGAGGATAACCAGAACACAAGCCCACACTGAAGTTGTTCTCACTTATGAACAGTATAGTGGGACAGGGGATACTCTAGAAGTACAGGGCTAAATTTATTCACAAAACAAGTTTGTGCAATTCTCAAGCAAATAAATATGTTAAGAAAAACTCATATATTCTCTTGTTTCAGATTCAGAAGATATGAATTTGCATATGGGCCCAGGAAATCAGAAAAGTGTTTGTTCATCTGCGAAGTTCATTCGATAAATTTAAAACATTCAAATATGGTAGTAAACAGCATACTGAATACCCGAGAAAATAAAGACTGAAATAAAAAGGTGATCCCATAATTGTCCCAGAACTCAGAAACAAAACAAAATGTAAATATAATCAAAAAACATAATGCCAGTGTATTAGGTAAATAAAATATAAACATTGTAAGTCTTCCAGAAGGTACAAATTAACAGAGAAGAAATGTGTATTAAATGGAAGAAAGTTTCTGAATTGATTAAAATTACAGTCTTCAAAAATTGATTTCATAGATCACAGTAGAGCTTCGATAGCTGTATTTTTTGGTGGCTTATATAATTCTGATACCTATTCAGGTTTTAAAGCCAGTGGTCTAAGATATAAAATTAATGTAAATAAACATTACATACGACACTCTGGGAAGAATTTCCTTCTGAACAGTGAAACATATACTTAGACAAAAGTAAAATACAGAATTATTTTTGGGAGGGCTATTCTACATGTGTTCTAGATCATATCCATATATAAATATGATATATATCATTATAACAATACTATAATTCAAAAACAGTATGACCCAAATGTCTTTTCTCTGGGGATTTCAACTGACAAAATTATTCTCAAATATTTGTTGAAGAATAAAAGATTCTCTGAAGTTACCTTCTTGTTGAGGCCTTCTTGGTTAAGAGTTAGCATCTACTGTTCTGTACTGGCTTTGCTCCCTGTGGGTACTATCCACTGATATATCTGACCGGAATTTCTAACAATGTAGATACACAGTAGGGGACATTACTTAACAAATAAGATATGACCATCATAGTTACTTTATTTTATAAATCTATATCATAAATTCATTCCAAAACCTAAGCTGTATACAAGAAGAATGAAAACACACAAAATAATTGCTACAGGTTTAAAGAAAGGCCATATTAAAACTGAAGACATTTTTTTCTTTAACCACTCAGTCAAAATTCTGTATGGATGTAGAATTATTTGACTTACTGATTTGTTATGTCACACTGCTGTTTTACTTCACACAAGATATGGAAATCATAGTCCATTTGCTCTCTTACTCTATGTATTTTCAGATTGACAGCACCCAACATGTTTTCTTTGGCACCTTTTGAATAATTATCCTAGATCTCTATTAATAAAAGCAAAATCATATGTCGGTTTTAGAGTACTAATAATCAAAGTGTGATCCAGTGATAGAATTAGTTTTCATACACATTTATTATTTCTAAAATGTGTACATTTACTTTGCTTTCATTCAATCCAATCTTTTTTCCTGGTTTTTATTTCTAACCATAATTAGACCACTTTTTAAATTGAGCTAATATTAATATCTATGCATTATAATCTAATATTAATGTCTAATAATTGCTATCTGAATATAGAGAAAATAAAATTTTAAGACTATCTGTAATATTGGCTGAATATCAGTGTTTTTGCAATGTTTAATGGGGAGAGACCACAGATATATAATCTCAAGGTGATATAGTTCAGGGTGCAGGCAGTGCTACAATCTTATAACCACAAAGGACACCTTCCTATAATTATATTTAAAAATACTTTATATATTCATTTATATGATTATTACTATGCATTTTATCAAACACACATTTCTTAAAGTTTACCTAGGGGAGAAACTGAGACCACATTGGGAATAAGTTAAAATATTCTACATCTGATTTTTTAAAAAATCTGTGATGACAGGCCCTCTAAAAAGAACTGGGATGGGTTATGGAAAGTCTATGATTTCATAAAACATTTAGCAAAATTTTCTGTGCACGTGAGTGTATTTTAAGGACCACGTCCATAGCTGCCATGAGATTTGAAATACATTTTCTTACCAAAAATATATATATCTGAGAAGTCCTACAGGAAAATCAACTGATGATAACGTAGTATACTTAAATGGAAAAAGTCATCACTCACTGCCTTGAACTTTGTAATAAAATGAGCACATATACATTCTAAAAACACAATTTGTAAAGATACGAACTTGGAAACATTACTTAAGTAGATTCTTCATCAGGAGTTGTTAACAATTTCTGAGGTTGATATTACTAACAGAATAGACCTGACAGATGTAGGTTCTTACTCTGTAAGAATATCAAGCACCAGGCACTGCTAAGGTGGTAGAGGGCCTAATGTTCACCTTTTACAACTCAATCATTGCATAATTGTGAGGGTCAGGTTTTATAGTTAGGCTGGATAATGTCAACCAAGCAAGAGCTTGGGTCCTAGACAGTAAGTCATTGGCATTTAAATTATGAGCTCATGTAACTCATCTACAACAAAATGATAGCAACAATTACAAACAAACAAATAAAAAGTTGAATAGTAAATCGTCAAGAGTGTGAGTTAAGGGTAAAGCAGGCATCTGCTCAGTATGGATTCAATAACTGATACAGATATTTAAAGTGATGTATAATGTGACTATTTAGGCAATAAGGACGTTATATGTATTCCATCATAAGGACCGAGAGAGCTGTCATTTACTGAAAGACTGAATCAGCCTTAACGTCTTCTAAACAGCTAAATGACACATGGCTCTCTGGCAAAATGTCACACTCCCATTCAGAGTGACCTTTGAAAAATTTACTTTACTCAAGTTATTTGAGGTTTTGAAAAATATAAAATCACATAATAATTACTGTTTATTTTGATGATAAAATCAGCATTCCACAGTGTGTATAAACATAGCCCCTGGAGCAGAGTTTCTTCTATTACAATGCAATCTTCCTAATGCTATCATGACCCACATAGGTGGAGGGAAGCATTAATCTTAATTTTGTGGGAAAATTGAGCACCACCAAATCTACTACCATTGTCTGTGATACAAATAATTTTATGTGCTATATAAAGATTAATCATTACCCTAATAAGCAGTTCAGAAGGGTTTCTGATAACAGCGTCCATGCTGCATAGACTTGGTAACAATGTCTCTAAGTGTACTTCCTTTCCATGAGACAAGCCTGGTAGACAGCAGTGAAGAACACGTGCTGACTGCCAGATATTTGACTACCTTCCTCGCTAAAACCCCAAAAGAGAGGCATAAGGTGGCCAAAAAGATTCACAGCCATTTTCTAATGTTAAATCCTGGTTTATGAGTTTATAGCATTTAGAAAGTCTGAGGACTAGAGGCAATCCTTTTAGTAGCTATCTATGTTCATTAAGACAGATGGACAAGGGGAGGCAGCTAAAGGTACGTCAGGCCATCAACTCCGTCACCTGTAAAATCTGCAAATGGTAACCTCGGCAACAATCTTATGAAAATGTTTGCTGTGAGAAATAAAAAAGCCAGCAAGATCTTTGCTTCATTGCTTTGCATATTCCTAGCATTCAGGTACCATGTGAGCAAAAGAATATATCTAGCTTTTGGGAGGCCAAGGCGGGCGGATCACGAGGTAGAGATCGAGACCATCCTGGCCAACATGGTGAAACCCCGTCTCTGCTAAAAATACAAAAAAAATTAGCTGGATGTGGTGTCGCGCACCTGTAGTCCCAGCTACTTGGGAGGCTGAGGCAGGAGAATTGCTTGAACCCGGGAGGCGGAGGTTGCAGTGAGCGGAGGTCGTGCCA
>PVKV010040249.1:0-12398 GCA_004027835.1 Alouatta palliata
AACGAGCGAAACTCCGTCTCAAAAAAAAAAAAAAAATTAGCCGGGCGTGGTGGTAGCTCCTATAATCCCAGCTACTCAGGAGGCTGAGGCAGGAGAATCACTTGAACCCAGGAGGCAGAGGGTGCAGTGAGCCGAGATCGCACTGTTGCACTCCAGCCTGGTGACAGAGTGAGACTACATCTCAAAAAAAAATTTTTATTTTTTTTTTGTAGAGAAGGCGTTTTGCTGTGTCACCCAGGCTGGTCTTAAACTCCTGGGCTCAAGTAATCTTCCCTCCTTGGCCTCCCAAAATGCTTGGATTACAGGCATGAGCCATCACACTCGGCCCCAAGGTACATTTCTCTAACTTCAGAAGGTTTATACATTTGGAAAGGCAGAGGGGCTCAGGGGCTCTAGCCAATTCATTCTTGGCTGAATTATGCCACTCATGCTCCTGTTTGAAAAGCCAGAAGAGGCCGGGCATGGTGACTCATGCCTGTACTCCCAGCACTTTGGGAGGCCAAGGCGGGCGGAGCACTTGAGGTTAGGAGTTTGAGACCAGCCTGGCCAACATGAAGAAACCCCATCTCTACTAAAAATACAAAAATTATCTGGGAGTTGGGGCGCATGACTGTAGTCCCAGCTACTGGGGAGACTGAGACAGGAGAGAGAATCACTCGAACCCAGAAGGCAGAGAGTGCAGTAAGCCGAGATTTCGCCACTGCACTCCAGCCTGGGCAAAAGTGAGACTGTCTCAAAAAAAAAAAGAAAAGAAAAGAAAAGAAAAGAAAAGAAAAGAAAAGAAAAGAAAAGAAAAGAAACAGAAAAGCCAACAGTGCCCTCTGCTGGAGTCTGAGAATGGGCTCTCCGGCTGTCTCCTAACAGGTGGGTGGTTCACTAAAGAGGCAGCTCAGAGCGGCAAGGAAACAAGATTGAGCAGAGGACATTCCAGCCAGGCTTGGGAAGACCACCTTTTGTGTCCTCTGACAGGATCCAGGAAATAAGAACGTAAGTAAGATGTGTTTGGCTTTCTTTAAATAAATTCATTTGGAATTTGAAGTGAGAGTAATTCTGACGACTCATTAGTGAATCTTCAGGGAAAGGGAATGATAAGGGCAGCATCGGAGGAAGCTGGAGTGAGGCCCTTTGGATGTACACAGCTTGGAGATCAGTGTGTCTATGGCTAGACGGCAGTCACTGGAGAGTCTGGCAAGGAGAGGTCATTTGTCTCAATTGTCTCAAGACAAGAACAGGCATAATCTTTCCCTACCACCAAATCTTGCAGAGATTTTCTCTGCAACTCTGGTCAATAGACAATGTTCTGGGTGCCTGGACTTCTGTTATGGTGAGAGCTAGGCTGACACAAGTTTTCATATAACAAGGCAAGGGAGTTGTCTCAAAGAAGGGCCAGATTAGAGGGAATTTGTCTAGAACAAAGAACAAGGCCCTCCTGGATCAAGAGGAGTGTCAGGTACAAAGCTAAGAATAAATAGGAGAGCCGGGTTCAAAGCCAGTATTGAGAGAGATTCAGCAAAGGAAAGGACTGATACAAGACTGTGCTTCCCTGAGCAGGACAGAAGCAAAAGCATGGGCACCCAAGAGCCCAGGGCAGAAGGTGAAGGAACTCTGGAAACTGGGCTGAACCTGCAGGAGCAACCAGTATTAGAAAGAGGAAGGGTGAGCCTGGAAGGGACAGGAATCTCCCAAGTGGTAGACATAAAAGTTCTGGTCACTGGTCAGGGATGCTCTTCTGTGGGCAGTGAGTTGACCAGCCTCTTTCAGGGCCTAGATTAAATATTCTTTGAAGCCAGTCAGTGTTTTTTTGTACCTCAAGGAATCCTATGGCTAAAAATATTGTTTTCGGCTGGGCGCAGTGGCTCACGCCTGTAATCCCAGAACTTTGGGAGGCCGAGGTGGGTGGATCACGAGGTCAGGGGTTCAAAGCCAGCCTGGCCAAGATGGTGAAACCCTAAAAATACAAAAATTAGTTGGGTGTGATGGCAGGTGCCTGTAATCCCAGCTACTCGGGAGGCTGAGGCAGAGAATTGCTTTAATCCAGGAGGCGGAGGTTGCAGTGAGCTGAGATTGTGCCACTGCACTCCAGCCTGGGCAACAGAGTGAGACTCTGTCTCAAGAAAAAAAAAAAAAAAAAAAAAAAAATATATATATATATATATATATATATATGTATATATATATAGTTTTCTAGGTATCCTATCATGGCAAGTATGTCTTGAGTAGTGAACAAAGATATTCTAGTCACAGGAAAGATATACTTTCCATATGTAAATAGTGAACTTACATATGATTTATAACTTTTCCTTCATCATGTGTTTTACAGTTTTATGTGCTAGGTCTTAGGTGCGTTACATACATTATTTTATGTCCACAATAAATCTTTTTTTTTTTTTTTTGGAGGCAGAGTCTCACTCTGTTGCCCAGGCTGGAGTACAGTGGCTTGATTTCAGCTTACTGCAAACTCTGCCTCTTGGGTTCAAGATAGGCTCATGCCTCAGCCTTCCAAGTAGCTGGGATTACAGGCACCTGCTACCACACGCAGCTAATTTTTGCATTTTTAGTAGAGATGGGGTTTCACCATGTTGGCGAGGCTGGTCTTGAGCTCCTGACCACAAGTGATCTGCCTGTTTCGGCCTCCTAAAACAGGCCATCCACCTGTCTCGGCATTCTAACACCTGCTGGGATTACAGATGTGAGCCACCATACCCAGCCTTTCCACATTAAGTCTATAAGGCAGACATTATTGTCTCCATTTATAGGTGAGGAAACTGAGGCACTATGAATTTGCTTCCTGTGAGTTAGCCTGCTGAATTTGAACATCTTTTGATACTTGATAAACTGAGTTTCTTTTTGTTTTTGAGTCAGTCTCACTCTGTCACTAGGGTGGAGTGTAGTAGCGCAATCATACTCACTGCAGTCTCAACCTCCTGGGCTCAAGTGATCCTCCCACCTCAGCCTCTGAAGTAGCTGGGACCACAGGCATGCACCACCACCACCATACTGGCTAATTTTTTGTAGAGACAAGCTGGTCTGAAACCCCTGGGCTCAAGCAATCCTCTTGCCTCAGCCTCCCAAAGTGCTGGGATTACAGGTATGAGCTGTTGCACCTGGCTTAAACTGAGTTTCTGAAGTCAAGGATATACCAAAGTATGTTCCCCACACCCATTTTCCTCTTTGGCTTTTCTATTTTGATTCTTTATCAGGAGGAAAAGAAATGAAGGAGGCAGAGACTGGCAGAATGTTTGATTACATATGTTGACTCACCTCTGTGAGTTTTCACTATGACTATAATAAGGAAAGCTTGAGTGGGCCCTTTTGAGTTGAATGTTATTATACTCACACCTACTAGGAGGAAAAAAAGTCTATCGTTCTTCAAGGAAAAATTGTGAATGACTTATCATGATAGTAAGAGTATTAAGAATGAAAAGTGTGAATATTAATAGGTTCATTTTTTTTTTTTCCGAGATGGAGTCTTGCTCTGTTGCCCAGGCTGGAGTGCAATGTCGCGATCTCAGCTCACAACTTCCACCTCCTGGGTTTAATAGATTCTCCTGCCTCAGCCTCCTGAGTAGCTGGGATTACAGGTGCACGCCACCATGCCCAGCTAATTTTTGTATCTTTAGCAGAGACAGGGTTTTTACATGTTGGCCAAGCTGGTCTTGAATGCCTGACCTCGTGATCTGCCCACCTCGGCCTCCCAAAGTACTGGGATTATAGGTGTGAGCCACCATGCCTGGCTTTAATAGGTTCACTTTTATAGTTGTTGTTAAAGGTCTAGCTAAGGGACCAGGCAAGAATGTGGCTGATTTGAACCACAGAATGGTTGAAGTGCTAAAAGCAGATGGACAGAAAGGAGTCAAGCAGTTTTAATGAATGTATCAACAAGGTGAAATCAACCAGAAAGAAACTGGGACCAGTGACTCATTCTGGAGACAAACGAGAGTCTTTCGAGATTGGCTTGTGGAAAAGGATGAGCAGAGATTCAGGAACTGTGGGTTCCCTGAATTAAGGGACACAGAATTTGGGATGAGAAAGACCAAGATAAGCAAGGTAGATGTAGGCTTGCTAGAAGATGAAGAGAATACTGTATTTTGCCCATAATCTACCTGCCCCCCATTGTGAATTTCCCAAACCAGTTCTGAAGTAATAGAAAAGTATGAGGTGGCCGGGCGCGGTGACTCATGCCTATAATCCCAGCACTTTGGGAGGCTGAGGTTGGTGAATCAACTGAGGTTAGAAGTTTGAGACTAGCCTGGCCACCATGGTGAAACTCCATCTCTACTAATAATACAAAGAAAATTAGCTGGGCATGGTGGCACATGCCTGTAATCTCAACTATTTGGGAAGCTGAGGCAGGAGAATTGGTTGAACCCGGGAGGTGGAGGTTGCAGTGAGCCGAGATCTCACTATTGCACTTCAGCCTGGGCGACAAGAGCAAAACTTGGTCTCAAAAAAGAAAAAAGAGGCCGGGCGCGGTGGCTCACGCCTGTAATCCCAGCACTTTGGGAGGCCGAGGCGGGTGGATCACGAGGTCAAGAGATCGAGACCATCCTGGTCAACATGGTGAAACCCCGTCTCTACTAAAAATACAAAAACTAGCTGGGCATGGTGGCAAGTGCCTATAGTCCCAGCTACTCGGGAGGCTGAGGCAGGAGAATTGCTTGAACCCAGGAGGCGGAGGTTGTGGTGAGCCGAGATTGCGCCATTGCACTCCAGCCTGGGTAACAAGAGCGAAACTCCGTCTCAAAAAAAAAAAAAAGAAAGAAAAAAGAAAAGTATGAGGCATGTTCCCCATGGTGGTCCATAAACTCAAACCCTTCCCATCTAGCCACGTATTTCAAGCAACCTCAGCAGCAGCACCAGGATTAAGAATCATCTGAGCTCTGTTGGACTTTACTGCCCATATGTTAAATAAGATAAGAACTAAGAGTTTACCATTTAACTTCGCAATATGTGAGTCATTGGTGAATGAATACAGCAGGGTTTTGCTTTGTTTTGTTTTGAGAGAGAGAAAGTCTCATTCTGTTGCTCAGGTTGGAGTGTAGTGTCGTGATTATAGCTCAATGCAGCCTGGATCTCCTGGGTTCAAGCAATCTTCTCTCCTCAGCCTCCCTAATAGCTAGGACTACAGGTGTGTGTTACCATGCCCAGCTAATTTTTTTGAGTTTTAGTAGAGATGAGGTCTTGCTCTGTTGCTCAGGCTGGTCTAAAACTCCTAAACTCAAGCGATTCTCCTGCCTCAGCCCCCTAAAGTACTGGGATTACAGACCTGAGCCACTGCACCCAGACTGAAGCAGTTTTTGTTTGTTCAGTTTTTTGAGATGGGAGTCTTGCTCTGTCGCCCAGGCTGGAGTGTAGTGGCGTGATCTCGGCTCACTGCAACCTCCACCTCCCGGGTTCAACCAATTCTCTGCCTCAGCCTCCCAATTAGCTGGGATTACAGGCACCCACAACCATACCTGGCTAATTTTTGTATTTTTAGTAGAGATGGGGTTTCACCATCTTGGCCAGACTGGTCTTGAACTCCTGACCTCGTGATCTACCCTCCTCAGCCTCCTAAAGTGCTGGGATTACAGGCATGAGCCACCATGCCCTGCCGAAGCAGTTTTAATGGTGTGGTGATGGCAAGAGCCTGGGTTGGTGTGGGCTCAAGAATGGCCAAAGAACCAGAGAGAAAAAACAGACAACTCTTTTTTTCTTTTTCTTTTTGAGATGGAGTTTTGCTCTTGTTGCCCAGGCTGGAGGGCAATAGTGCGATCTCGGCTCACCACAACCTCCACCTCCTGAGTTCAAGCAATTCTGCCTCAGCCTCCCGAGTAGCTGGGACTACAGGGATGCACCACCATACCTGGTAAATTTTTTATTTTTAGTAGAGACAGGTTTCTCTGTGTTGGTCAGGCTGGTCTCAAATGCCCAACCTCGGATGACCACCCCACCTCAGCCTCCCAAAGTGCTAGGATTACAGGAGTGAGCCACTGTGCCCAGCCAAAACAGACAATCCTTTTTTTTTTTTTTTTTTTTTTTTGAGACAGAGTCTTACTCTGTCACCTGAGCTGGAGTACAGTGGTGCGATCTCGGCTCACTGCAACCTCCACCTCCCAGGTTCAAGCAATTCTCCTGCCTCGGCCTCCGGAGAAGCTGGGATTACAGGCGCCCACCACTGTGCTCAGCTAACAAAACAGACAACTCTTATGAGGAATTTTGCTGTATGGCGACCAGGGAAATAGGAAATGTGGGGTTTTAAGATGGAAGAAAAAAAAATTTTTTTTTTTTGAGACTGAGTCTCGCTCTGTCACCCAGGCTGGAGTGCAGTGGTATGATCTTGGGTCACCACAATCTCTGCCTCCTGGGTTCAAGTGATTCTCCTGCCTCAGCCTCCCAAGTAGCTGGGACTACAGTGTGTACCATCATGCCCAGCTAATTTTTGTATTTTTAGTAGAAATATGGTTTCACCAGTCGGTCAGGTTAGTCTTGAACTCCTGGCCTCAAGTGATCCACCCGCCTCCACCTCCCAAAATGCTGAGATTACAGGTATGAGCCACTGGGCCCAGCCGGAAGAGGAATTTATAGATGGAAAAATTAATGCAAGAGTGAGAAGAATTATTAGAGTGGTGCTTTGGAGAAGGCAAAAAGAAATGGGTCTGTTCATAATCGGAGGGGATTTGTCTTAATAGGTGTGTGGGCCATTCTTTCATGATAATGGGAAATAAATATATGGACACAGATGCAGGTAGATAGATGTGGTTTGTGAGAGCTTATGGAAATTATCTACTAGTTGCTTGCTTTCTCTGGGAAATAGAAGGCAACTCATTTTATGAGAATGAGGATGGGGAGGAGGTAGTGGAGGTTTGAAGAAACAGGAGAAGGTAGAAAAAGGCCTCCAGGAGAGTAGGGGAGTGAATGGAACAAGGAAATGTAGTTTGACTTCTGGGCAGCGATAATCACTAAACTCAAGTGGGCAAAAAGACCCACTTGAGTTTGGTGATAATGAATTTAAAGCAAGGGCAATTGACATTTTTTTTTTTCTAGACTGTGAGTATAAACTTCTCTTTCCAGGAGTTTTGATAATCAGGATGGTAATGGGGAGAGCAGGATAAAGAAAGAAATGAGGGTAATAGCTTGAGGGGACCATGTGGCCAAGGGAGGTTTCTTTCCTTGTCCTTCCCCTGCCAGATGGAAGAGATTATAGCATATTTGTATACTGATGGAAATGATCTGGGAAGAAGGAGAATCCTGAGGGAGAAGGTGATAGTTTTAGGAGCAAAATCCTTGAGTAGATGAGAAGGGATGGAGTCCAGTACACAAATGGAATCAGTTTATTCATTGAACCAGAAGGAGTGGAGTGGAATGTTAGATGTGATGATGGAAAGTCTCTTCTGATTCCTTCTAATTTTCTTAGTGAAATAAGGAGCAAGAAAATTAGCTCAGAATGAGGATGGGAGAGGGGCTTTAGAGATTTAAGGAGAGAGACTTGAGGATTGGGAGAGTGACTAGGGGAAGGCGATAGGATTATCAGGCTGCCCTGAGTTCCCACTTGACATCTGTGGTTATGGTACTCATCACTCTAGGAAGACTAAACATCTTAGATAAAAGCCAAGTACAGTCACCTTTGTCTTGACAGGTTTCTCTGGAGCACAGCACTTTTCATGACCTTGTAATGAACTCATAGAGGTCAGCCTATGTGTCTCACAGCTTGGCCATGTGGGGCCAGACTTCAAATCTGGGGCAATTCAAGTGGCTTTAAGGAAATACTAGGAATAGAAAAAATTTACTATTGAATGTAATTTTCGGGTGGAAGATTGAATGATGTGGTTGAAGCCAAACTTGGCAGAGGGTAGTCAAGTTGCCTCAATATCTTTGTGGAAAGCATAGTGGCGTCAGAAATACTATTCTATGGTTCCTTTTGTTATGAGATAATGGATAATGGGCACAGTGCATAGCTATGTTAGGGTCTGCACAATTAAAATGGCTATCAGAACTGGGAGATGAATTTCAGGGGCTGGAATGCAATGAAAGCAGTCTGATCAAAGTGGGGAGTAGAGGTGCCCTGCCACAGTTTTGGCTTTGAATTTTTTCTAGATTTTGAATCTGCTCTTATGAAGGTGAAGCTCTAGGCTTAGCTCTATACATGACAAGCTCCTCATTTTTCAGACTGTTGCTCAAACATGATGTCACTGAATTCTCTATCTAAAAAGGGCCTCTTGTTGGGCATGGTGGCTTATGCCTGTAATCTCAGCATTTTGGGAGGCTGAGGCAGAAGAATCACTTGAGCCCAGTATAAGACCAGCCTGGGGAACATAAAAAGACCCTGCCTCTCCAAAAAAAAAAAGTTTTTAAGTTAAAAAAAAATAAAGTAGGCCTTTACTCTTCATTATGGCATCTTCCAACTCAGTTGTCCACAAGGGCCAGGCAGATAATGCTCGTGAGTAAAGCAAGCTGGGTAAGAAACCTGTAGTATCTGAAGGGGTAGTTGCTGCTTTTTTTGTTGTCATTTAGAGCCACAGTTTAGGGCCAATGTGGCTAAATCTAATTTATTTTTCTTTTTCTGAGTTGGAGACTCGCTCTGTTGCCTAGGCTAGAGTGCAGTGGCGCAATCTAGGCTCACTGCAACCTCCGCTTCCGGGGTTCAAGCCATTCTCCTGCCTCATCCTTCTGAGCAGCTGGGACTACAGGCACACACCACCATGCCCAGCTAAGTTTTGTATTTTTAGTAGAGATGGGGTTTCACCATATTGGCCAGGCTGGTCTCAAATTCCTGACCTCATGATCCGCTCACCTCGGCCTCCCAAAGTGCTTGGATTACAGGTGTGAGCCACCACACCTGGCCCCCAAATCTTTTTTTTTTTTTTTGAGAGAGTCTCACTCTGTTGCCCAGACTGGAGTGCAGTGGCGTCTTCTCGGCTCACTGCAGCCTCTGCCTCCGAGGTTCAAACAATTCTCCTGCCTCAGCCTCCCAAGTAGCTGAGACTACCAGTACCCACCAGCGTGGGCCTGGCTAATTTTTTGTATTTTCGTAGAGATGGGCTTTCACTATATTGGCTAGGATGGTCTCGATCTCCTGACCTCGTGATCTGGCCTGGCCCCCCAAATCTAATTTTTAAACAGAAGTCAGAAATGTTTGTTTTACATACAATCTCTGGATTTTTAGATGTTGGTCTAAATTTTTTTGTAAAAAGCACTCTGCAAGCTGAGCATGTCATCAGGCTACATCTGGGTCCCAGGCCAGCAGCTTAGGACTTCTGTTCTATTGCACTGCCCCTTTATTTTCTCCCCTGCTCTTGGCACAATTTATACCTTGTTTATTTATTTACTTGTTTTATTGTCTGTGTTGTATCACTGTTGTATTTCTAGTGTCTTACACAGTGGCTGGCACAATCAATTCCCAATAAATACTTGATGTTGGATTAGACAGGGAGTCTGGCTTGGTGCTTTACTTAGAAGCTTTTTATATATTCTAAATATTATTGCATACATGATTTATACATATGAATATATCAGTATGTATGGATTTATATATGTGTGTATATGTGTGTGTATATATACACCCATCTATATATGGCAAATATTTTCACTCAGTCTTTTTTTTTTTTTGAGATGAAGTCTTGATCTGTCACCCAGGCTGGAGTGCAGTGGCAAGATCTTGGCTCACTGCAACCTCCACCTCCCTGGTTCAAGCAATTCTCCTGCCTCAGCCTCCCAAGTAACTGGGACTACAAGTGCACGCCACCACACCCAGCTAAGTTTTTTGTAATTTTAGTAGAGAAGGGGTTTCATCATGTTGGTCAGACTGGTCTCGAACTCCTGACCTCAGGCAATCCATCCACCTCGGCCTCCCAAAGTGCTGGGATTCCAGGCGTGAGCCGCCGCGCCTGGCTCAGTTTCTCTCTTGATTTAACTTTATGATGTCTTTTTTTTTCAGATGGAGTTTCACTCCTGTTGCCCAGGCTGGAGTGCAATGGGGTGATCTCAGCTCACTGCAACCTCCGCCTCCTGGGTTCAAGCGATTCTCCTGCCTTAACCTCCAGAGTAGCTGGGACTACAGGCCCCCACCATCACACCTGGCTAATTTTTGTATTTTTATTAGAGACAGGGTTTCACTATATTGGCCAGGCTGGTCTTGAACTCCTAACCTTGTGATCTGCCCACCTTGGCCTCCCAAAGTTCTAGGATTACAGGTGTGAGCCACTGCACCCGGCAACTTTATGTCTTTTGATATACAATTAAATTATTTTTTAGTAAAAATTGTCAATATTTTCTTTTAGGCTTCTGGGCTTAATGTCTAATAAGGAAAGATTTGCAAAACCAGGCTAAGATTATACAAATATTCTATGTTTTCTTCTAATTTTTGTGTAATTTTATTTATTGAACTTTCTAATTCATCTGAAATTGATTGATTGATTGATTAATGGATTGATTGATTGAGACAGAGTCTCTTTCTGTTGCCCAGGCTGAAGTGCAGTGGTATAATCCTGGCTCACTGCAACATCCACCTCTTGGGTTCAAGCAATTCTCTGGTCTCAGCCTCTCAAGCAACTGGGCTATAGGCGTGCACCACCATCCCCAGCTAATATGTTTTTGAGATAGAGTCTTGCTCTGTTGCCCAGGCTGCAGTGCAGTGGCGCCATCTCTGCTCACTGCAACCTCCGCCTCCTAGGTTCAAGTAGTTCTCCTACCTCAGCCTCCTGAGTAGTTGGGACTACAGTCACATGTCACCACACCTGGCTAATTTTTTGTATTTTTAGTAGAGACAGGGTTTCATGTATTAGCCAGGATGGTCTCGATCTCCTGACCTCGTAATTCACCTGCCTCGGCCTCCCAAAGTGCTGGGATTACAGGTGTGAGCCACTGTGCCTGGCCAGGCCAGATGATTTTTTTGTATTTTTAGTAGAGAAGGGGTTTCAGCATGTTGTTCAGGCTGGTCTCAAACTCCTGACCTCAAATGATCTGCCTGCCTCAGCCTCTAGAATTTATTTTTGTGTATGATGTGAGGTGGGAGGTGTTTATTATGCTAAGAAACATCTTTTTATTCTTAATTTATAAAGAATTACAACCTCCTGCCTCCAGGGCTCAAGCAATTCTTGTGCCTTAGCCTCCCGAGTAGCTGGGATTAAAGGTCTGTGCCACCAACCACACTTGGCTAATTTTTGTATTTTTTGTAGAGATGAAAATACACTATGTTGTCTGGCCTGGCCGCAAACTCCTGGGCTGAAACAATCCGCCAGTCTTGGCCTCTCAAAATTCTTAATTTTGGCTTCTCAAAATACAGGCACCCACGATCACCCATGGCTAATTTTTGTATTTTTAATAGAGATGGGGTTTCACCTTATTGGCCAGGTTGGTCTCAAATTCCTGACCTCCGGTAATCTGCCCCCATCGGCCTCCCAAAGTGCTGGTATTATAGGCATGAGCTGTTGTGTCGGCCCATCCTTTATCTATATATACATATAATACATATAACATATATTTATAATAATACATATTATATATTATATAGGAATATATGATATAGGAATATATGATATATAACATATATAATATGTAACATATTATATATTATTATATATCTTATAGGAATATAATATATATATATTTTTTTGAGATGAACTTTCACTCATTGGCCAGGCTGGAGTGCAATGGCGTGATCTCGGCTCACCACAACCTCCAACTCTGAGGTTCAAGTGATTATCCTGCCTGAGCTTATCACATAGCAGAGATTACAGGCATGCACCACCACATCCGCCTATTTTTTTTTTTTTTTTTGTCTTTTTGTTGTTTTCCTTTTTTGTGGAGAACGGGGTCTCGCTATACCGCCCAGGCAGGTCTCGAACTCCTGGGCTCAAGCTATCCTCCCGCATCTGCCTCCCTAAGAGCTGGGATTACAGGCGTGAGCCACAGCGCCCGGCATACCCTGCTAATTTTGTATTTTTAGTAGAGACAGGGTTTCCCCATGTTGGTCAGGCTGATCTCAAACTCCCGACCTTAGATGATCCGCCTGTCTCAGCCTCCCAAAGTGCTGGGATTATAGGTGTGAGCCACCGCACCTGGCCTCTAAAATATTTTTAAATTTGATCTGCCAATGGGGTTTGTTTGCTTATATTTGCATTGATCTATGGCTTCCTCTTTTGTATTTTCTTTTTTTTTTTTTTTTTTGAGACGGAGTTTAGCTCTTGTTACCCAGGCTGGAGTGCAATGGCACGACCTTGGCTCACCGCAACCTCCTCCTCCTGGGTTCAAGCAATTCTCCTGCCTCAGCCTCCCGAGCAGCTGGGACTACAGGCACGTGCCACCATGCCCAGCTAATTTTTGTATTTTTAGTAGAGACGGGGTTTCACCATGTTGACCAGGATGGTCTCGATCTCTTGACCTCGTGATCCACCCGCCTCGGCCTCCCAAAGTGCTGG